>QRDG01000269.1:589596-747312 GCA_012064385.1 Puccinellia tenuiflora
TTAAATTGGTATTACTTTTTTAGTGTAGAAATACAAATTTGCTAAGTTAAATTGGTACTTTAGAAATTGTGCTAAGTTAAATTGGTATTACTTTTTTAGTGTAGAAATAGAAATTTTGACTTAGGTGTTTTTAGTTTATTGTTCTCGGCGACGATGACCCTGTTGGATCAAGGGGCGATGTGCGGGACTGGGCTCCGCCGGGCTGGCACTGGGAGGTGCTACCTTCCGGGACGCGCAGCTTGGTGAGGAATCCGGGTGATGTCGTCGACCCGGATCCTCTTTGGTGGCAGTCGTGTGGGCCACGCTCGGTGCAGAGGGAGCCGGCCCCCGAGGAGGTGGTCCGTCGCTGTATCAGAGAGGACAAGCACGTCCGTCGCTACATGTATCTATTGTATAGGCATTATAGCAATAGCTGGTCGTTTGTTCAGAGGGTTCCTTATCATGTGAGATATGACCCTGTGAGGGTTCCTTCTCTTTGGATGCGCAGCGCCGGCGGCTCAGCACCCCGCGGCTCAGGAACCGGTCGAAGTTAGTTTGAGAGGTTAATGCATGGGAGATGTATTAGTGATATTATTCATGATGTATTAGGTTTAAAAAATAATGGACCCGAGCTATGTAACTGGATTATTCTAGATGTATTTGTGATATTATTCGTGGTGTATTTTTATGTACTAGTAGCAATATTGTATGCGATAATGATATTGTGTGCATTTTGCAGAAACTATGGAACCACCTAGTCCAATCCGCAGATACCTAACACAAGAAGAAATTCTCGAGGACATAATCCACAACGCCCCCACTGCTGATCCACCCGAATCTCCCTCGATGTATCTGAACCCATCCGGTGAGGGTGAAGAGGTCGACCAAAATGAGGGAGAAGCCGACGCCTCTGATGATGGAGAAGGCAACGGCTTCGACGATGGACCCTTAACGAAGTCCGGCGAGGTATATATATGAAGTCCGATGATCAGTAGATGCATTAATTGAGTTGTATATATATGAATTGATGAATGTTTCTTCTCTTAGGCCTCCACATCGAGCAAATGTTCTAAACAAGGTCCGGCCAAAAAGTTGGCCCCATCTGCGCATTATACAATTACAAAGATATCACCACTGGGCGAACCGTTGGAACCCATTAACGTTGCAAAGAAATTTGTAAAACAATGCGGAGTTATGGTTAGGGATTACGTCCCGATCACCGTTCGAGAGTGGCATAAGCCCAAAGGGGTGGAAGATAATGAGTATGTCGCCGAAAGGTACAAAGATGGTCTTTGGAATGACCTCATGGCACATTTCACCCTCCCAGAATGTGAGGAAGAGGACGACACAGCTGCATTGAGGGACAAAGTCAAGGTGTTTACTCTTAAGAAGATGGCCGAACTATTCCGGCAGTGGAAGAAAACATTATGGCAAGAGTATCAGAAGAACAATATTGCTCCAAAATTCGAAGGCTATCTAGCGAAGCAGAAGGCTTACTGGGATGCATTTGTGAAGTACAATCAGTCAGCAGATGCTACGGAAAAGTCAACACGAAACAAGACAAATGCTGCGAAAAAGAAATATCACCATCGCCTCGCGACAGGGGCTATGTGACTGCCATGCCAAAGTGGGATAAAATAGAGGAAGCACTGCTTGCTAAAGGGATCATTCCAGAACCAATTCGCGATGAATGGGAATTGAGGGCAAGAAATTTTTTCCTTGCGCATGGGAGTGAGTATGACGATGAGACAGGGGACCTTGTTTGTAGTGACAGGATTAAGGTATCCAGGGAGACATGGTTGAAAGTGGTGAAAGAAATTAAAGAGGGGAAAACAATGTTCCGTACCGATAGAGAGAAAGACTTGCTGACAAAGGTCCTCGGGAATGCCGAACACGATGGACGAACACGAGGCCTTGGCCCTAGTTATCCCTGGGAGATTGGGTTTCCAAAAGACAAAGATACTTATAGAAGCCGATCGAGAACAAAGAAGCGACGGGAGGAGGAGGAGGAAGAAAGGTTCAACTAGTTGCTAGCAAGAATTGACAAGCAGCAGCAGATTGACGAACTTAGAGGAGAGCGTCTGCAAGATCCGACACTCGATATTACCGCCGGCCCATCTCTGCGGAGAAACAGCGTGGCTGAATCGGAGGTCCCGTCTGACGGTGCACGGATGATAGATGGCGGTCCCGGCTACCCCGTGGATGGAATCAAGGAGCAGATATTGTAACAACCCAGATTTGGTACCCAAAAATTTGAGCCAAAATTTTCACTTTTTGCTTTGCATTGCATCATGGCATACATAATTAAATTGCTAAATTAAATATTGCAAACAATGGAAAGCATTAAAAGGAAGCAAACACTTCCAAAAATTCTAAACCAATCCAAGTGCTCAACATGTCAACCAACTAAATGGACTTCCAAATGGGTTAGGAAGTTCCAATTTTACTTTTTGAAACCAATTCTCAATTTCCAAATTTTGTCAATTAAGAAATAAATATGAGAATTCAAATTGGCTTAATTCAATTCCTATTTTTGGAACCAAGTTAAACATTCCAAAAATTCAAACTAAAATCATGGGGAGTTTCAATATGATTGTGAGAGTCTCCATGAATAGTTTCATTATTTTTGGAATTGTTTAAATGCTCCAATTAAATACAATTTGGAAATTGCCAAAAATAAAATTATTTAAAAGCTATGAACAAATGTTGGCCAAAACATTTTATTTTGCCAAACCAAAATTTGTGGAGCACCTAAAGGTCAGTTGGAGCCTATATGAAATTTTGTGGAATTTATAAAATTGTCCTGGTGCCTCTTTTTAAATCGCTAAAATCTGCTAGGGGACCTGTTTGCAATTAATTTGAAATTTGCCAGGGGGTTTCTAGGGAAAGGCCATCTCCTCCACAGTGGCCGGCCGGCACTGACGCCATGCCTCCCATGCCATGCCGCCACCGTGCCCTCCCTGCCCCACGCCCTACCTGCTCCCTGGAGGGCAAGGACCCCGTCGACGGCCTCCCTCTCTCTCTCCTTGCCTTTTTCCCCATTTCACGGACACCCTAACCCTAGCTCTAGCTACCTCCATGGCCGACGCAGCCCCGCCGCCGTCCCTCTCCCGGCGCCGTCGTTGAAGACCTCCCCTGCCCAAATTGAAGCGGGGAAAACCTCCGTCACCTCGTCCTCTATCTCCTCGCCCGACCGGTTCCTTTCTCGTCTCCGGACGTCGCCTCTGACCACCGTTGCCTCGCCGTCCGGTTCTCCCCAGCCGCTCCCGACCACACCAAGGTGTCCTTGGTGAGCTCCTCCTTCTTTCAGCTTCCTCCCACGCCCCCTCCCCCACTCCCGGCGTCGATTGCCACCGGCCACCGCGCCCCGCCGTTGCCCGTGTGCCCGGCCTGGCACCGGCCTGTCCGGCCTGGGGCCGGACGCTTCGGGCCAGTGCCCGGCCTGAGGCCAGCTTGGGCCGGCACGGGCCCGGCCAGTTCGGCCACTGCCCCGTCCTGGAAGCCCAGCCTGGGCCGGCCAAAGGCCAGGCCCTTCGGGTCACACCCCGGCCTCCAGCCCGGCCTGGCCGGCCTTAGGACGGCCTGTCTGGTTTTGGAATTCCCTTTTTGGAATTAAAAGTGAAATTTAAATAATTGATAACTATTTGAATTTTGATCCAAATTTGACAAATCAAATACCAAAATATTCAGAAAAACAAAACCTATGTGCTAGAAGCATTGTAATAGTCTTTTGAAGATATAATTTTGTTGTTTATCTATGAATTCCAAAAAGGGTACGAATAGTACCTAATTCGAAAAAAATCACAATTCATTAAATAATTATCCAAAAATTATGAAGAAGATATCAATGTGATCAACACTTCAATTGCAATCAAACCATGCACTTATCACATCATGATCCCAAATATTTATTTGATTTTATTCCTAATTTGTTTAAAAGAATCAAAATTCAATTAATTATTTTAATTTGCTATTTATTCATCGGTGCTCCGAAAATTACAAATGAGGTACCAAAATGGTCGGAATGACAAACCCTACCCATTTCTTGTCATGATCATGCATATTTGAGCAAATTCTAAATAATGTGACCATTTATGAACAATTGGACATTAAGTTAAATATGGGGTGTTTTCCAAATAATTGCACTAATTATTTGGCTCTCCATTTAAATTGTTGCTATTTGATTTATAATGAGAGCCTTGCATAAAATTGACATGTCATCATGTGATTGCGCATTGCACCTTGTGTTCGTGTGATTTATTTGTATTTTGTATTATTTTGGGTAACGATAGATTCCGGAGTTGAGGTCACCCCGACTTATCACGACGAGCAGTACTACACGCCCGGGCAGCAAGGCAGGAGAACCTAACCTTCTTGGCATCTAGCTTCCTATGATTTTATCAACTTATTTTATCCACCATAATATTGCATGCGGTTCAAATGTCTCTTTTGATCAAGGTGTAGAAGATCCTATGAATGCATGTTTATCCCCTGAACCATCACATGTTTTCCCCTCCTATGAACCCTAGGGTTGATGTGTTGGCCGGATACAAAATATAATTTTAGTAATTATATGCTTAGCTATGCACAGCCATGCTTAGTCAAATGCTAGTAATGTCCGTTGTTTAATTCCATAATTGTTGAGGTTGATGGAATGTTTCGGACATGGTGGATATGTGGGGGTGCTTAATTAAAATGCTAAGAAGGCTTGGGTGAGTTGCCACTGGGGATGGTGTTTTGCCTCACTCTTGCCCCTAGGTGCGAGTTCTTTACCTGTTGAACCAAGACTGAGAGTGCTTCCAAAGGTGGGGACATATGGAGTCCCCTGTGACCGAATAAGTTGTGAGGGGCTTGTCAAGGGTCCTCTAGTTTGCTATTTCCATTTGCGCGTGAGTGTGTGGGTGGAAAAAGGAACGAGGATGGTGGTGTTTAGGATGTGGCCGCGGGGCAGGGCGTTGGAGGCGCTGAACCTGTCCTTCCGCACACTGATGGTCCTTGAGTAAGCCTCATGCAATGTAAATGTCTAACCGCTCCCACTCACCGGTCTTCCCCGGAAGAGGGCCAATCAGGTGAGCCGGACGGTATCGATGGGTAAATTAGTACACCCCTGCAGGGTTTAATCTTTTCGAAAAGCCGTGTCCGCGGTTATGGACGACTTGGGAATAGACGATAAGACCATAGAGAACCTTAGCCTAATTGATATGGCAGCTAAAGGTTGCATAATCAACGTGTGATAAAGGTTCATTTCCTCGAGGGTGATTCGAGGGAGTGCCTTGGTGGAGATGAGTGGGTTTTGGCTACAAGTAGGTTCGCCGAGAACCGAAGATGAAAAGTTTACTCTGTTACCCCCTTTATGAAAAATATTCTGAGTAGACGGTGCTATGTGTCATTTATGTTTCGGTTTAAGAAAATTTAGCTTTATGCAAAAGAAATACATATATAGCTTTAGAGCCTCCGTCAATCATTGGGCCTATATCGCCCTACTAAACTTGCGAGTACATCGTACTCAGTCTCTCTTTGCTGCCTCTATGATTTTGTATTTCAGAGGAGGACGACACCGAGCAGCTAGGTGGGTTCTTCGTGGACGTCGACCTGTAGTCCGGGGTTCCCAGGTGGCAGCTTGGGACCGTGGAACAAGCTGGCTTGGGTGATGTTTATCTGTAGGCCTCTTAGGCCATAATCTGCATCTTGTTGTATTAGACAACGCTACTTCGCTTCCGCTTGATGAATTGATGGTCTGTGACCTTTTGATGTGTAATATTTGTATCTTCTCTTATATGAGTTTCTATATGCTTTTGTGTCGTAGAGTCTGCAATGTGCTAGTTGTTCCACAAGTCTCGGTCTCTTTACTATATGTGAAAGCGATGTCTGAGCTTATGGCATGATCGAGGTGTTATGTGCCGATGATCCATTCCGAGCACACCTGCCATTGAGTTTTGGCCTGGGATTGGTAAACCCAGTAACCTTGATTGTGTAGCATGACCGGTTACACAACGTTTCACTGTATAGTTCTGGGGTCGGGGCGCTACAAGTTGGTATCAGAGCAGGACTGCCTGTAGGAAACCCTTTCTATTGGTCGATGTCGAGTCTAGTTCGTGAAAATTATTTTAACCTAAAAATGAGTTGTGAAAACCCTCTTAGGTTTCTTTTTACTCCTTATCCAACTCGCTCTAACTCTGAGTCATCTTACCTCTATTTGATTTAGCGGTTCTTCTGCTCGTCTGGCGATTCAAGAAATTAGGTTCACGGGGTTGGTTCCTACATTTAGTTTACTGGTTAGGTTGTTTTCGTTTCCATAAACCGAAGTAAACTCCGTTGTTCTCACCCAATGAAGAAGAAGGTGCAAGACATCCGAAGCCTTGAAAACGTTTCGCACCTAATCGGGTATTCCTCTCTTTGAGTTATGGCCCATGGTCTTGAACTGAAGGTCCCGGATTGTACTGGAATTCTGGTGTATTGATTCATGAGGGTTGTCACCCATGTGAGCATTATGCTATTTGTGAGTCCCAGTACATGAAGCTGATCTTTAACCCAAGATCTTTCCCGTTGAATCCTGATGTTAATTGTCAAACCCTACGTCAGGTTGGCCATGTTTGAAGTTAATCTTCAATTTGGTGGTTGTAGTCGTAATTGAATTGCGGCAACAAAGCTCTTCTCTGTCACGAGTTATAGCTGGTTTTTTTTTGTCATGAAACCATCTGGATCACGATAAGAGTGCTCATCGCGAGTTTCCCAGCTATCTTTGTGCTCCCTCCAATAGCACTTGGTAGTAAAACCCTTTCAGCACTAGTTGTTGGAAGAGTGCTATCTTGTTTTTCTGCAACATCTTGGGATTTCTCCTGAGCATGCTTCTTACTCCTGAATTGCTGCCCGACCTTTATCTGTCTTTTGACAGTCAAGTGTTATCGTGTATTGGTGTGTTCCGAAGCATGTTACCCTTGTGGTCCGTCAACACATTCCACGTCGGGATGTTAGGAGAAACAAACTCTGGTACCATGTCCATTCTCGGACCAGGTCAAAGTATTGTAATCCGCAGAATAAGATGCTTGTCTAGCTTTTGTTCTGTTCAACCTTGGAGTGTCACACTCTTTTATATCCAGAGGTCGTGCTTAGTCTCATGACATACTCGATGGAGTGATGGTCTTACCCTTCCTTATCCATCTACCTCCGAGCTACTCGGGCTCGAGATTGTTGAGGATGCATATTGAGGTGGTAATCGGATATTCTTAGCAAATGATATTGCTTTGACGTCCAAGGACTTTGATGGCGCTCTTAGCATGATTGGTAATCTGGTCATCAAGCCGAGTTTGACTGTGCTTCCAAGTCCTTTGTTCAGGTGCACACCTTCGGTCAATGAGTTAGATTCGTGTCGAAACTCTAAAGACCACATCTTTTCGCTTGAAAATCAAGTTTCCCTCTCGCAATCTAGCTCATGTCATGGAGCTTGACACTGTAGTCAATACTTGAGATCCTTACCTCTCGTTAACTGTTGTAACTCCTTCCTCGGAGATGTCAAGTCTGAGGTATCTGCACGCTTAACTGAATCTGAATCTCAAGCAGAAATGATGGTTGGTGTTTCTTAAGAGTATGACATAGGCCTTGTGTAAATCCGGCAAGTCTGAGGTGGTGGTTGCCCTACTTAACTGGAAGGTCTATCGTGATATCCTCTTGCTCTTCGTAAAATCAACCACCATGAGGATATTGTGCTACTTATTCGAGAAGTTGCCCTTATGGTCTCTTTGCAGATCATTAAAAGTCCGACCTCCACTTGATGACCTATTGAAGGCTTTTCCGAAGCCTGATAGTGGTATCTAGAACATCGAGGAGAACCTTACGTGGTGTGCTAAAAATACCACTCGGTCGTTTCTCCTATCCTCTGCTCGACCTTTGTATGGTCAAGTGGTTCCTAGTTTTCCCCAATGGCTTATGGTCTTGTGCAAAGTTCATATTTCCAACCCTTGGAGAGAACTTGTCTGTCCCCTTGAACTATCTTCTGTTTCTCGTTGGCACGTCATGCTTGTTACCTTTTCTCTGCAACAAGGACGGTCCTCGTGGGATCGAGAAGATCGTTGAAGTTAAGGGTTGTCATGTTTCCCTCCTCCCTCTTCCTACTCTAGGAATCTCGGGGCGAGATTCTTGTAAGGGGGGTAGAATTGTAACAGCCCAGATTTGGTACCCTAAAATTTGAGCCAAAATTTTCACTTTTTGCTTTGCATTGCATCATGGCATACATAATTAAATTTCTAAATTAAATATTGCAAACAATGGAAAGCATTAAAAGGAAGCAAACACTTCCAAAAATTCTAAACCAATCCAAGTGCTCAACATGTCAACCAACTAAATGGACTTCCAAATGGGTTAGGAAGTTCCAATTTTACTTTTTGAAACCAATTCTCAATTTCCAAATTTTGTCAATTAAGAAATAAATATGAGAATTCAAATTGGCTTAATTCAATTCCTATTTTTGGAACCAAGTTAAACATTCCAAAAATTCAAACTAAAATCATTCGGAGTTTCAATATGATTGTGAGAGTCTCCATGAATATTTTCATTATTTTTGGAATTGTTTAAATGCTCCAATTAAATACAATTTGGAAATTGCCAAAAATAAAATTATTTAAAAGATGTGAACAAATGTTGGCCAAAACATTTTATTTTGCCAAACCAAAATTTGTGGAGCACCTAAAGGTCAGTTGGAGCCTATATGAAATTTTGTGGAATTTATAAAATTGTCCTGGTGCCTCTTTTTAAATCGCTAAAATCTGCTAGGGGAACTGTTTGCAATTAATTTGAAATTTGCCAGGGGGTTTCTGGGAAAAGGCCATCTCCTCCACAGTGGCCGGCCGGCACTGGCGCCATGCCTCCCGTGCCATGCCGCCACTGTGCCCTCCCTGCCCCACGCCCTACCTGCTCCCTGGAGGGCAAGGACCCCGTCGACGGCCTCCCTCTCTCTCCCCTTGCCTTTTTCCCCATTTCACGGACACCCTAACCCTAGCTCTAGCTACCTCCATGGCCGACGCAGCCCCGCCGCCGTCCCTCTCCCGGCGCCGTCGTTGAAGACCTCCCCTGCCCAAATTGAAGCGGGGAAAACCTCCGTCACCTCGTCCTCTATCTCCTCGCCCGACCGGTTCCTTTCTCGTCTCCGGACGTCGCCTCTGACCACCGTTGCCTCGCCGTCCGGTTCTCCCCAGCCGCTCCCGACCACACCAAGGTGTCCCTGGTGAGCTCCTCCTTTCAGCTTCCTCCCGCGCCCCCTCCCCCTCTCCCGGCGTCGATCGCCGCCGGCCACCGCGCCCCGCCGTTGCCCGTGTGCCCGGCCTGGCACCGGCCTGTCCGGCCTGGGGCCGGACGCTTCGAGCCAGTGCCCGGCCTGAGGCCAGCTTGGGCCGGCACGGGGCCGGCCGGTTCGGCCACTGCCCCGGCCTGGAAGCCCAGCCTGGGCCGGCCAAAGGCCGGGCCCTTCGGGTCACACCCCGGCCTGGCCGGCCTTAGGCCGGCCTGTCTGGTTTTGGAATTCCCTTTTTGGAATTAAAAGTGAAATTTAAATAATTGATAACTATTTGAATTTTGATCCAAATTTGACAAATCAAATACCAAAATGTTCAGAAAAAACAAAACCTATGTGCTAGAAGCATTGTAATAGTCTTTTGAAGATATAATTTTGCTGTTTATCTATGAATTCCAAAAAGTGTTTGAATAGTACCTAATTCGGAAAAAATCACAATTCATTAAATAATTATCCAAAAATTATGAATAAGATATCAATGTGATCAACACTTCAATTGCAATCAAACCATGGCACTAATTATTTGGCTCTCCATTTAAATTGTTGCTATTTGATTTATAATGAGAGCCTTGCATAAAATTGACATGTCATCATGTGATTACGCATTGCACCTTGTGTTCGTGTGATTTATTTGTATTTTGTATTATTTTTGGGTAACGATAGATTCCGGAGTTGAGGTCACCCCGACTTATCACGACGAGCAGTACTAAACGCCCGGGCAGCAAGGCAAGAGATAACCTAACCTTCTTGGCATCTAGCCTCCTATGATTTTATCAACTTATTTTATCCACCATAATATTGCATGCGGTTCAAATGTCTCTTTTGATCAAGGTGTAGAAGATCCTATGAATGCATGTTTATCCCCTGAACCATCACATGTTTTCCCCTCCTATGAACCCTAGGGTTGATGTGTTGGCCGGATACAAAATATAATTGTATTAATTATATGCTTAGCCATGCTTAGTCAAATGCTAGTAATGTCCGTTGTTTAATTCCATAATTTTTGATGTTGATGGAATGTTTCGGACATGGTGGATATGTGGGGTGCTTAATTAAAATGCTAAGAAGGCTTGGGTGAGTTGCCATCGGGGATGGTGTTTTGCCTCACTCTTGCCCGTAGGTGCGAGTTCTTTACCTCTTGAACCAAGACTGAGCGTGCTTCCAAAGGTGGGGACATATGGAATCCCCTGTGACCGAATAAGTTGTGAGGGGCTTGTCAAGGGTCCTCTAGTTTGCTATTTCCATTTGCGCGTGAGTGTGTGGGTGGAAAAAGGAACGAGGATGGTGGTATTTAGGATGTGGCCGCGGGGCAGGGCGTTGGAGGCGCTGAACCTGTCCTTCCGCACACTGATGGTCCTTGAGTAAGCCTCATGCAATGTAAAGGTCTAACCGCGCCCACTCGTCGGCCTTCCCCGGAACAGGGCCAATCGGGTGAGCCGGACGGTACCGATGGGTAAATTAGTACACCCCTGCAGGGTTTAATCTTTTCGAAAAGCCGTGTCCACGGTTATGGACGACTTGGGAGTAGACGATAAGACCATAGAGAACCTTAGCCTAATTGATATGGCAGCTAAAGGTTGCATAATCAATGTGTGATAAAGGTTCATTTCCTCGAGGGTGATTCGAGGGAGTGCCTTGGTGGAGATGAGTGGGTTTTGGCTATAAGTAGGTTCGCCGAGAACCGAAGATGAAAATTTTACTCTCTTACCCCCTTTATGAAAAATATTCTGAGTAGACGGTGCCATGTGTCATTTATGTTTCGGTTTAAGAAAATTCCAGCTGGATATGGCACGTTGGCATGGTCGTGAGATTCCAGCTGGCTATGCTAAAGTGAGAGGACACTCAGAGAAGTACTGGGTGGTATCATTCTATGGGACAAGAACAACATCAAACTTCCAGGCTCGGCGCCAAGGCCAACACCGCCTCCGAGTCGTCGCAGGTCACCATAACCAACAAGAAGCCCACCCCAAGACTATGACCACCACAGCGCGAGTCCATCTCGATCTCCGCCGCCGGACTTGGGTCGGCCGTCTTCGCTGCCGCCTTTGCCCGCTAAGGACAATAAGCGGAAGCGTGCTTCATCGCTGAGTACTAAACGACACAGCAGCCCAAAACGAAAATTGTCACCCCTCCCAAAAGTACCTCATAAGAATCTTCCCGTCAGAACTTACGATCGTACTGACGATGAAATCGCAGCGATCGCAAAGGCTGAAAAAGATGCACATTTTGCAAAGAAGAAAATAGAGCCCGCCCCGGTATACACCGAGAAGCAAAAAGAGTGGGGACTTAGTTTTCTGAACACAAAATCGCAATATGAGTTTCACCATAAGCCAGATGACTATCTACGCACACTTCAGAAGGAAGCGGAGAAGAGCAAATCAAGTAAAAGTGCAAGCAGGAGCAAATCAAGTAAAAGTGCAAGCGGGAAAAGAAGGGACGTTCCCCAGCTCGGAGAACAGGCCAAACAATCGATCCCACCCCTCAAGGTGTTATCCAAAGATGTTCCCCAGGTGCTGCAGCAGGATATGGGAGAAGCTGCAAAGTTGGCGGCCACTATGGGTGTGACTGTTGCTGAACTGCTAGGTTCCCAAGACGACAAGTTACCCACGGCTGATGTAGTCCCCACATATGTCCCAGGGAAGCCTTTGGTTAGCAAAGAGAAGTTGAAACAACTACCAACACACATGCGGCGTTTGCATGAATGGTACTTGAGAGAGGTAAAGCGGGACAAAATAATGATCGTGGCGAAAGTCCCAGAAGACTACTTCTTCCGATCCGAAGAGATCCATGTTGACTTTTCAGAACTCTTCCAGTTATACAATTTCGACGCCCTCGACAAATCTCTCATGAGTTGCTATTGTCTGTAAGTTGTTGAATTCATTGTCTACATATAAGTTGTTCAGTTCATTGCATGTGTATTATTCTCATTATATCCTTTTGTACTCTATTATGCAGAATGAAGATGAAGGCTTGTAAAAGAACGATCTATAATGTTGGGTTCATTGACCCAGATAAAGTACATATAGAAACTCTAATGACGAAACCCGACGAGACGGCGGAAAACCTTCTAAGGTTTCTAACGGAGCAAAATTTCTGTGACTACATACTGTTTCCTTACAACTTTAAGTGAGGTTCTTACTTTGTTGTACACATTCACTTTTGCTTACTCGATGTTAAGTGCAATTGATGAGTTACTGACGTATATATAAACGTCTGCAGCTTCCACTGGATTCTGCTAAACATTCGAGTTGATAAGGGAATAGTTGAAGTCATGGACCCATTAAAGAGAAGCCTGGAAGAGTTCCGCAATATGCAGGATATGCTCCATAGGTAATATTCGTGCTATATTGGTCTCTTTCATTGATTTCATGAGATATCAGGTAATGAATAACTCATTCATTCATTCATTCATTTTCTTTGTCGGGCAGGGTTTGGAACCGGTTCAAGAGTCTGGTGAAGGGTTCCTTTACTAAGGAGCTGACGTTTACTCCGATCTCAGTAAGTAGTATGAGATATGTCTGCGCATCTCTTTACTTCTAGTTTCAATATAGTTATGATGCTAGATTATTATTTTGATTGAATTCTATTCTCGTAAAGTGCGGGAGGCAGCCACCAGGGACGCATCTATGTGGATACTACGTTTGCGAGTTTATTCGCGCGTTTACCACTGAGCAAAAAGATTATAGAGTCGACGTAAGCAATACATTCACAACATTATTTTATTAACATCACTTTTTGTTATCATGATTGATTTTCATATTCATCTCTTTTTCTTATATAGTTCGACAGAATGCGGGAACGGCTCCTACCAGAGCAACGCGTAATAGGAATTGGAGAGGAACTGGCGGGATTTTTTATGACCGAGATGGTAGACGATGCCGGAGAATTTAGTGTGAATAATAGGCGCAACCGATGATCCCCGGCCGTGTAATCGAATAGACGGGCTTAGTCCCGGTAATTGTGATCTCCATGTAACTATCAAAGTTGTATATATTTGTATGCTCGATCGTAAGACAACGTTGCTCAAACGTGTACGGTATGTGGTAGCGTAGAAATATACGAAAACTATTTTGAAATGAAGAAAAGAAATAAATAAAGAAAACAAAATGAATTCTATGCCGCGGCACAAAAAGTGCCCAAATTTCTGCCGTGGCAGAGAATCATTAGTCGCGGCCCGTTATACGAACCGCGACTAAAGGTTGTGCCCCCAACACGGCCAGGTTGAGGGCTATTTGTCCCGGCTGGTGACATGTCCGCGACTAAAGGTTGGACCTTTAGTCCCGCCTGGCCTGTCCCGGTTGGCCAACCGGAACAAATGACCCTCACGCCCCGGGACAATAGGGCCAGTCCGCACTGGTGTATGATACGGAGGGAATAAGTGTAAGTGTCCGAGCTGATATGAGTAAAGGAAAAACAATAACTTAGCGACCTGTTCTGCGGAATACTTAGGATAACCGGGTCCAGCTTCCTTTTTGCCGGTTTCTCTTCTATAACGGTCTACGTGTGAAGACGCATGGCTATTCAATTAAACCTTAGCCATTGTGTGTTGTCCAAACGAAATCCAAAATTCACTCCCCTCCGCTTAAACCCTAGCTCGACGAAGAATTAATTGCGACTGCGGCGAAGCTAAGGGCAGCCCCAAAAGGCTGGTTTCGTCCTCTTCGAGACAGTGTTGTTCACTGATAAGGATGCAGACGGGCAGTTCGCTAGATCAGTGCATGCCAAATTAGAAAATAAATTTATCAACAACTAGCTTAGTCCAACCCCTAATTTGAAGGATAGCGGACAACCGGTGTCTCTGGCGTCCGCCTGCATCCCCATTCATCGATCTGCCTTTGCTGCTATCGTGGGGTCACCCTTCGAGTACCCCACGGTGGTGATACCTGGTGCACGCCAAGACAAAGGCCCACCTGGCAGGCCCAAAGAAGCCCATGAAGCACGACTTGGAGTACAATACAAGAAAACATGTAAACCCTACCGGGCTCCCTTTATAAAGACAGGCAGGGGCACCTCATAGAGGATCCCCCCACGGGACACACAGATAGGCATAGCCCTAGCGAGACCACGTCTCATACCATCGCCCTTACGGCCACCATGTAACTCCACATCATCATCTATACAGATCAGACAAGCAGGATGTAGGTCTTTACCTCACCATGAGGGGCCGAACCTGGGTAAATCCTTGCTTGTCAGCCGACAGAACTACCAGCGCGCCATCTCTCTCCCCCTCAATCAACCCGGGGTACTCGACCCAGGGATTTGCCGAGCCCTAACCTCAACAATTGGCGCCGTCTGTGGGAAAAACACGCGCTGGATTCAACGTTTCGGCGGCTCCAATCTCCATCGACAACAGCGACCAGATCGCATCTACTTCGACACGTACGTCATCATCAACAAACTACGGCTGCGACGACGTTCCATCGGGAACGGCTTCTGCGATCCAATCTGGCTCGCGCGGCGGTGTTCCCTCGCTAGCCGCGCACCGATCCAATCTACACCAACCACTCGCCGACACCCGGCGGCTATACGCCAACCTTGCAACTCGTCGTATCGGATCCGTGCACGGGGGCTCGACGACAGCACCGTCCCTGCAGTACGCGGCCTATCCGATCGGCTCCATACTCGGCGGCCGGCAACATGCAGCCCGGCGGACGGTGTGTACGCATGTACGAGGAGGAACCATCGGCGAGCCGCCGCTGCTTCGACTCCCTCCACTTCATCGACTTCACCGGATCAAAGATTGTCGGCGGTGTTCCATGTCACAGCTGTTGTCTCCACGCGCATCCAATCGAAGGAAGCGCAAGCAATGCGTGTCGACTCCGGACCGGAGCGGACAAGCAACCACAAGTCCAGCTGACACATGCATGGATTTGGCAGCCGGGCTGCTAATCACATGCATGAATTTACTGTCACCATCGCGACATTCACCGCGGTCGACTCCAGCCCGGCCGGCACGTGCGCAGCGGCTCGCTCCGATCATGAGACTAGCAAATAAAACATCCAGGTGCTATTATTCCTGTTTATTCACTTCATATACGTATCTAATTTAATCGAGTACAAATCTCTTGCTTCTCATTTGCACTATTTTGCATGGACAAATCTGCAAAAGCTAGGCCTGGAAGGATCCATTCGCACGCAACCTCAGTAACGTCATCGTTGCTGCTGCCAGCTTTGGCCTCGCCGCGTACCACCTAAACCGGGTCACCGTCGGGACCGATTTCAGGCAACCATCGCGAGGAAAGAGAGCCAGGCTGGCAGCGTTCGGCGAGGAATCGCGTCACATGGACCTCGGCACTCGGCAGCTGCGGCTCCGATCTCGCACTGCGCCCAGCTGGGATCGACCAGCCGCATGCATACATGCAACCATGCATGGATCAGCATCTCGTCAATCTCCTTACATTTATATTAATTCAATTCATGTACAGTACTAATATTTCGCTCACATTACGAGGCAAGGAGCATACTGTAGAAGCATGCACGGATTTCACGGCCGCAGTGCTAATGGCATACATGTCAAGGTCGACGACATGGCAACGACACGGTCATCAGCGCCGGTAGAAAGGCACACCGGTTTCGACTGCGCGCATCCGACAGCTTTCGACTGCCTCAGCCAACTCCGACTCTATGAACTTCACGTTGACACTCGGGGGCTGGCGGCCCCGTCTTCGTCGATTCCGCCTTCGGCGACCCCGTCTTCGTCGATTCCGCCTTCGGCGACTCCGCCTTCGTCGACCCCACCTTCGGCGACTCCGTCTTCGTCGACCCCGCCTTCGTCGACTCCGTCTTCGACACTCGGGGGCTGCCAGCCACGCCTTCGTCGACTCCGCCTTCGTCGACTCCGCCTTCGTCGACTCCGCCTCCAACACTCGGGGGCTGCCAGCCACGCCTTCGTCGACTCCGTCTCCGACACTCGGGGGCTGCCAGCCACGCCTTTGTCGACTCCGCCTTCGTCGACTCCGCCTCCGACACTCGGGGGCTGGCGACTCCGTCTTCGTCGACTCCGCCTCCAACACTCGGGGGCTGCCAGCCACGCCTTCGTCGACTCCGCCTCCGACACTCGGGGGCTGGCGGCTCCGCCTTCGTCGACTCCGCCGCCTCGACTGCCTCTACGGCACAACTCCTCAGCGTCGACTCCGGTCCGCCGCGTCGACTGCCTCTATGGCACCACTCCGCCGCGTCGACTCCGGTCTGCCGCATCGACTGCCTCTACGGCACCACTCCGCCGCGTCGACTCCGGTCCGCTGCGTCGACTGCCTCTACGGCACCACTCCGTCGCGCCGACTCCGGTCCGCCGCGCACAAACGAATTCGCCTTGGCCACACCTGATGCTCTCCCGGGTGTTGCGCCGCACAGGCCACAG
Organism: Puccinellia tenuiflora; assembly: GCA_012064385.1. Classification (NCBI taxonomy): domain Eukaryota; kingdom Viridiplantae; phylum Streptophyta; class Magnoliopsida; order Poales; family Poaceae; genus Puccinellia; species Puccinellia tenuiflora. Next base: position 606,222 of record QRDG01000269.1, read on the forward strand.
ACAAGAAAACCTAGGCCGCACTCGAACATTCGGGAGGTGAGCCATACATGTCCAACAAGAAAGCCTAGGCTGAGCGAACACTCGAACATTCGGGTGGTGCGCCATACAGGTCCAACAAGAAAGCCTAGGCCGCACTCGAACATTCGGGTGGTGCGCCATACAGGTCCAACAAGAAAACCTAGGCCGAGCGAACACTCGAACACTCGGGGGCTGCGCCATACAGGTCCAACAACGCAGTAGGCCGTTCGGCTGAGCAAATACTCGATATGTCTGTCGAGTCCACCAAGTATGCCGCCAGGCTGAATGAACACTCGAACCCTTTCGAGTCATGCAAGTAGGCCGCCAGGCTGAATGAACACTCGAACCCATTCGAGTCACACGAGTAAGCCGTCGGGCTGAGCTTACACTCGAACCCATTCGAGTCACACGAGTAAGCTGTCAGGCTGAGCAAGCACTCGAAAAGTGCAAAATACACAGTAAGCCACCAGGCTGAATAAAAATACACAGTAAGCCACCAGGCTGAATAAAAATACACGGTAAGCCAACGGGCTGATGGAGCACACGGATAATTCATTCGAGTGCAATAAAGATACAGTAAGTTTTAAGAGCTGAATAGACCCGACAAGTCCATTCGAGTGGAAAAGAAATTCAGTAAGCTCCATGAGCTGAGTAAAACTCAAAGCAGTAAGCCAAACCGGCCGAGTAAAAAATAAGTCACGCAAAGCCAGTTGCGACTCTGTTAGCTCGAGTCTCTTCTTTACTCCCATCGAGAGCGGGCTTTTCGACTGAAGGAAAAATTGAGTTTAACCTCAATTCCAAGCAATTCAGCTTAATCTCGGGGGCTACTCCCATCGGAAGCGCTGTCGCGCCCCCGATAGCATGAGATCAATATTCAGTCGAAACGTTACCGACTAAAGCATCCTCTGTAAGCCCTCAACGGCCGGAGTCGAATCATTTTTACTCGTCTCTTTCAGGAACCCGACGGCGTGCCCAGGAGGAAAGAGTCCTTACCCGACTCTACGATTCGACTAAGCACTCGGGGGCTACTGTCGTGGGGTCACCCTTCGAGTACCCCACGGTGGTGATACCTGGTGCACGCCAAGACAAAGGCCCACCTGGCAGGCCCAAAGAAGCCCATGAAGCACGACTTGGAGTACAATACAAGAAAACATGTAAACCCTACCGGGCTCCCTTTATAAAGACAGGCAGGGGCACCTCATAGAGGATCCCCCCATGGGACACACAGATAGGCATAGCCCTAGCGAGACCACGTCTCATACCATCGCCCTTGCGGCCACCATGTAACTCCACATCATCATCTATACAGATCAGACAAGCAGGATGTAGGTCTTTACCTCACCATGAGGGGCCGAACCTGGGTAAATCATTGCTTGTCAGCCGACGGAACTACCAGCGCGCCATCTCTCTCCCCCTCAATCAACCCGGGGTACTCGACCCAGGGATTTGCCGAGCCCTAACCTCGACAGCTGCTCGCTGCCGCCGATCTCCCTCGTGCCCGTTTGTTCATGTCGCATATGAAGCCCGCCGTTGCGAGGAGTTAGCATGTCGCCGTTGGCAACAAACCTGTTGAGCAGCACGGAGGATGGAAGGGAAATGGCCTTCTACGCGGTTCTACCTAGGAATATGGTGTGAGTGTGCGTTGGTGCGGCTGCTCGGAGACGGGTCGTCGACGGAGACGTGGTGTGGCCGGCGTGCCGGCGTGGAGTCGAGGGTGCCTGCGGCGAGCTCGGCGCCCGTGCGGGCTCGATCTGGGCCGCGCGGGCCCGATCTGGGCTGCCCGGGCCACGCCTCCTCCTGCACAACGGCTGCCCGGCGGCGTTGCTGGCCCCCTAGCGTGGCTAGCCGCCGCTCAGCTGGGGCTGCTCTCGGCTCCGGTGGAGGTGGAGTGGAACACGATGCTACAGCGATGACAATGTGTTGCTGCGGCGGCGGTTCGGTACTGCAGTGGTTGCGGGGCTTTGGTAGGGTGGCGTCTTGCCTGCTCTCCGGCAAGTCGGGCGTCCACCGCGTGAGCTGCGTGCAGTCGATGTTTGGGAGGCGGCAATTCGGACGAAAGTCCTGCCCAAATTGTGTTGGTGCCGGTGAAGATGGCGCCTTCGGGCGTCGTTTTTCCTCCTTGGAGGCTGCACCGTGAAGCGCCGTCATCCCTTCATCCTCGACGTGTTGTCTCCCGGTGGAAACTAAGATTCGGCGTGCCGAATGGGCGATGGCGGCGTCTTGGCGTTGCTCCTTTGTTGAAAGCATCGCTTCGGAGACAAGACTCGGTGCTCCACACGGTCTTCGGTGCCGCGCCGGTGTTCCGCGCTGTTGCTCAGAGCCTATAGGGCGCCATGTACGCCAGGCTGGTGCCTCCAAGATTGCTACTTCCTCAAGACTAGTCAAATCCCGTCTTTCGCTTGCCGATCTTCTAGGCGCTTTTGAGTGTTGGGTACGTCAGCTTGGGTAGTCGAGTTCAAGTGGTCGTTCTTTGGGTGGTTGCTGGTGTTGGTCGAGACGCGGTCTCGTTGCTCCTGTTGAGCAGAGCATGTCTGTTGTTGTGGTTGTAGCGTGTGTGTGGTTGCTAATCGTTGGATTGGCGTTGTAGCCATTCTTTGGCGTTCTCGTTAAGCTTAATATAATAACACGCAGATCTCCTGCGGGTTCTCGAAAAAAAGTGTGACCCACAGCAGGCAGAGGTGTGCTTCTCTTATCTTTGCTAATTAGTGAAACTAACTGGCCTCGCTGGCTGTAAATTGAATCAATAAAAAACAAAGTGCGAGATCACAAACTGTTGTACGCTTACAAACATGTCTTATTCCTTGTTCCCGTCGAGTAGAATCGGACACAGGGACCCAATACATTGTCATTGTAAGAGTTCAACGGTACATAGCTAAACTAGATGATGGCATAGAGAGTAATGTTGATTGTTGAGAGCAGGATGCATGTTAACTTGCTCCTGAATCCTAGTGAGATCGAGTATGTTGCTTTAGTTGGTTGATGCTCTTCATGCCCGTGTTCCTTGGGGGATCCACTCATATTGTTGGAATTAGTTTGGATGAACACGCAGATAATGTATGTACTAGTTGAGGAATCTAGGAAGCTGCTCGATATATATCAAACCTCTTGAAATAATCGTGAGTTTTAACTGCTTGCTCTGATTAAAGATGTTGTTGGTCCATATGTTGCGGCTCAACTTGTTGCTTCTGTTCAACCAACTTCTGAAACTCAACCTTTTTCAACTTCTTTTCAACCGGATGTTGCTACTTTTGTTCAACCTGTCGGTGCTTATTTTGTTCTACATGTTGATGCTGATCAACTTCTTGATGTTTCTTCTACTCAACTTGATTTATCACACAATGGTGATGAAGTAGTTACCTGGATGCCGACTAAAAAGTTACCATCATGGTAGCATGGCCCGGGGCTAAGGTAACTCCGGTGGGAGAGCCGTGTTATGGGTGACCTTGCACGGTTCAGAGAGCACTTGTGGATGTGATGCAAGTGAACATGTACGAAAAAGTTGGGATGATTTCTTTACCAAGTTGGGTACTAAATTGTTATCTACATGTAGTTAGCATGGTATTGAGTGGAAAATTGCTACCATGGTGATGATGTGGTTATTGGGGTGTTGAGCAAAATTTCACCATCTTGGTGACAATGTAGTTACCAAGGAATTTAGTGAATAGTTACGAGCATGGTGATTATGTATTTACTAAGGTGTTGAGTAAATAGTTACCAAGTTTGTGATGATGTAGTTACTAGCTAGGCCCGTCGAGTGAAAAGTTGCCATCATGGTGACGATGTAGTTACCAATGTGTTGAGTAAATAGTTACTAATATTACTAGAGTGTTAATTGAAAGTTACCACCATGGTGCGTTGTAGTTACCAAGGTGTTAGGTAAACGAGTTACTAACATGCTGACGATGTTGTTAGGTGTTTAGTAAATAGTTATCAAAGTGTTCACATTGTGTAGTTATCGGTAATGGCAAGTGAAAAGTTACAACACCGTGGTGATAACAAGGTGCTCTGGTGTAAGATATAGTTTATAGTAAATATGTACTTATCGACATTCACACAACTCACATAATGATGGCGTGCACCACAAACCTAGTGAGATCTAGTTTTAAAGTTGCCTTCAACTCCCTTATAGCTCACACATCCCTGCCTTGGTAACTTGTGAGATCCAAACAAGTCGTCGAGATTGACGTACGTTTTTTAATCCGATAACAACGCTTGAACAACACGAGAACTCACACATTATTGGATGATAACTTATGAGCTTGAAAACTATATACAAAACATCACAAAGGAAATATACTTCTGAAGCCGACAACTGCTTATGATTAGCCCAGTAATTCATATGTTGCAATTTGGTAAATTCTGATCTCCAGAAAAGTTGATGATGCACCCAACCGAGATCACTTTTTCAAAGTCGGTAACAATGTGTGAATATTATTGTAACTCACACATTATAGAGGATAACTTATATGAGCTCAAGAAAAGTCATCAAAACATCTGAAATGACACATACTTCTCAGGTTGGCAACTATATATTATTGGCCTAGTAATTTCTACTGCAGGTTGGTAACTTTCGCACCAATTTCTTTTTTGTTATAAAATCATATTGATATGAGAATTAGTTTTATAAATCTCGTCGTGACCGGTCCAAAATTGGAAACATATCTTAAATCAGGTTTGTCTTTTGATAGATAAAACATTTTAAATTTAAGAATCAGGTTAGAATCTTGATGGCATTAGCACTTTTATCTTACTTGCATGCATACATTCTAACTAGGAGAGAAGTACCAATTGATACAGAAGAGATGAAAGTGCTAGGACTAGGTGAGTTGGACGCTCGGTACTAACTACTACCACAAGGAGCAAAATATATTATTTAAGAGAAAAAAGATTGATGACATGATCAACATATGTGGCAACACGATGGCCGTCCCAGATATTAAGCTGTGACGAACCTATTGCAAGCACGTCGCTAGTACCAGGATATAAATTCTCTGATAAGTTGATGCCAAGTTTTATCGACTCTCCTTGTCTTTTGCTAAATATAAGTCACTGAAATGCATTTTTGCCCAAGTCAACTTCCGTACTTCGTACAAGAAAGCTATGATTGTTTTAGTCAACACTACATAAAACCGTTTCCGGACCGAAAAGAGGGACTAGGTCTAGTCTAGAGAAAAATCAACTCTTTATCTTTACAATAGCAAACTCTCAATCTAACCAAACCAACTTATGAGGGTGGTGGAAACCAACTTTAGGTATGTGATGGATTATGTTTTATGATAATTTTGATTTGTATATTTTACTTATCCTAAAATTTAATTATATAGGATTGGTCAATGTCTTTGGTTAACTATGTGGGGACATGTTTTCTCAGTTGGAAAAATGATAGTTGAGTGCTCTCTTGGACGACATCATAAACCTAAGTTTTTGATGAACTGGTAACAAAATGGGGATAAACCAAGAAAAGGGGGAAACATAAGTTCATTGTTGATTATTTTGACAATATGGACACCATATATGTTGTCATAAACTATATTACCACCGATTTTTTACCATCAGTTAAATGAGCTATCTTTGGAGTGCTTCAGAACTTCTCTTATTTTGAATATTCTGTAAAATTATTTATTTTGAAACCTGTCATGCATTTAACAAAGCCTATCAGTTCTTCGACAAAATGTCAAAGTGTTTCCATTGTTTCCATAAAAATAGGACGAGATATTGAACTAGTGACTGCACTATATCAATGAAGCAAAGAAAAGTACTATCATACGATCAATCTGATTTTGCGTTTTATTGTACATGTTCTCATACCGATGTCTTTACTTCGCGTACACCATGATATAAGTGTGAGAAATCAATCCAACTCATTCACCATGAAAGGAATTCAGAACGAGAGTGTAGTCTAACATAATGACATATAATTAATTTGTGTTTTAAGCCACCTGAAGTTGCTACCTGGAGAGAAACTTGACGATATTTAATTGGTTAAATAAACAACTATTCCCGTTTATTAATTTTAACTACTTTGGACAGTTGAACGTTTCATATTCATGTTTAACTTTTTTTCATGTTGAATACTTTTTACATCCTTACCATGGGCGATGGGAGCGGTTGCCCCCCCCCCCCCCCAAAGGGAGATGGGCTCTTCTCGGTGCAATGATCACGTCTTTTCCACCCCTTGCTTGTCGGCGCGGTTCCGTCAATATGCCGATGTCGCTTCCCGCGATGTCTACACCATGCGCATAGGTCTCGTAAGACAGTAGAGCGGTGTGACGAAGGCCCTGCTCCGATAGGACGATCAAGACCGTCTCCTCAACCAACGCCTTCTCAGCATTGTTCTCCGACCGTAACCAAGGTGGGCTCTTGCTTCATCAAGTCTTTGGCTTTGTCCATGTTGAGTTGAGATTGGTGCAGTGATAAGTGGAGTCAATATAACATCCACGACTATCAACATCGACTTAGACATAAGAAATATAAGGGCTTCTTTTATTCACGGAATTCATAAATCACATGAATACACACATAGGATTGAATATCATGCCCTCTTGAATCCTACGCGATAAGAAAACCCTTTTTGGCTTTTTTTTTTTGTTGCATGAAAGAGCGTTTGAAATTAAAGGAAAACAAAGAAATTATTATTAGAGGTTCACGTGGATGAAACTTTATATACAAAATATAGTTGAGATATGATTCTTATACAAAGTTGTAAATAATATTGGAGCCTGCTATACAGCGGCGCCGCATAATTGTCGTTCCGTGCGGCGGCAGTAAAAATCTTGTCCCGCACCTACCGTGCTACACCGCGAGCGCGTATACAGCAACAGCCAACACATTTCCTGCTAGTCCCGAGGGAACAGTTGAGTTTGCCACGCTGCTCTCAGCTACTTGCATGAACAGTTAGCTACCTAGTCGCATACGGAGTAAATTCCAAAACGGAAAAAATAACTGCATGCAACGTGGTAACAGTTAGCTATCTAGCACTAGCCTGTGCACTAGTTCTGTGTAAATTGACTTTTAATACGTGCTACCATGTTTGTAAAATCTTTGTATGTCCTAATATTTTACACGCAACTCTCATAGGATTTTCTTGTAAGTTGCCAGAATAATTAGCACTAGCCACCATATTATTAAGAATAACAATTAGGTTATTTAACATTAGCTACCGGGTTCTTAAAATATATCAGTTACTAGATTGCTTAGTAATACAGTTTCCAGATTAATTGGCACTAGCCACCTTATTATTTAACAATAACTATCAGGCTATTTTACAATAACCACCGGGTTCTTGAAAAAAAATCAGTTACTAGATTGTTTAGTAATACATTTACCAGATTAATTAGCACTAGCCACCTTATTATTTAGCAATAACTATCAGGCTATTTTACAATAACCACCGGGTTCTTGAAAAAAATAATCAGTTACTAGATTACTAACTAATACAGTTACCAGATTAATTACCACTAGCCACCATATTATTTAACAACAAATATCAGGTTATTTAACAATAACCACCGGGTCCATAAAAATATATAAGTTTGACCTACCGGATAATTTACTAATAAATATTAGGTTATTTAGCAATAGCTATCACATTTTTTAACAACAGCTATCCGGTTATTCTCCTATTTTCAAATAGCTATCGGCTCTTTTTTCGAAACAAATACCAAATTATTTAGGAGGACCTACCAGATTATTTACAAATAGCCACCATATTTTTTCTGAAGCAAATACCAAACAATCCAATAAAGCTATCGTGGTTATTCCAAATATAGTTATCGAGTAGTTTATTATCAACGGTCAAACATAATTACCATTCAATTATTAAAAAAATTGTACAAGACTATCAAAATTGTTGACGTTCTTTAAAAAAAAGCAAAACTTAATTGTTGGCATCACCTAAGCAGTCTCTAATCTTCACATGCTAGAAATAAAATTTCTACCTCACAAAAGTTCTACTCAATTTAGAGATTACATACGTTGGTGTGCTCCTAACAATTACTAAGTAACTATGTATACTGTAGCAGGCTGACACTATTTAGTTTACAAGTAAAATATGAGGAGGCACTGTAGTAGTCAGGTCCTCTCTACTATTACTTTGTAGCTACCTATACTACTTGGACAGATTCCTCTACAGAACCGTGTACAACCATTGTAGCTCTCTTCGTAGCAATAAAATTTCCAGCAAAAAGTCTACTCGTACAGCAGCAAAAGGTTTGGTCGTGTATTGGGACACACACCTGAAGGTGTGCGCGCGAGGGTACCGTGCGCATCCAGTCGCCAGGGCAAGTGGGGCCGGTCGATATCCATCACAGCGTCGCGTGCGCAGCTTCAGAGGAAGCGAACGTGAGGTTTTCCGAATCTCTGCACGCCGCACGACGCTGACACTGGTGCGGCGCTTCTATATAGATTTCTCCAATAATATTTTAGTCCTACCGCCTACGATATACTCCCTCCGTATTAAAATATAAGATGTTTTAGCATTTCTCTTTCCATCCGTATCTAGACATGTTTAGTGTAAGGTTCAAATGAATCTTGCACTAAAACATGTCTACATACGGATGGAAAGAGAAATGGTAAAACATCTTATATTTTGATACGGAGGGAGTATTTGCTAGAATCCGGGTCATATGAGTTGAGGAACATAGTCATGGGCCGTGGATCGACACCCTCGCAAACAGAGTCATGGTACGCGATTATTTCTATGATTTTTTTCAGAAATACTACGATCTTCTGATTATTTTTCCAATACTGGGTGAAGTGAAAATTTCAACTTTTATGTCTCGATATTTTCACTTAATCCTGTGACATGGAGGCAAAGACCCCGCCAGAAAATTCACAACCCCAAACTCAGCAAATTATATTTGGTCACGAAAAGATAAAAATCAGCAAATAAAAATATTAAAAACGGAGGTCCATAGGTGAACCCATTTATCTAGCTAGTAATCCTGTCCAGCAGCGGGTCGTCCGTCAGAGCAACTCTAGCCCCCCCCCCCCCCCCCCACCGCGAGAGCCCCCCAGGACCACTTTTTTTACGTCGACAGACGATTTTACTCCCAGTCGCCGGCCCCAGGGTCTCATTTTTCGCCGGATTTGGCACAAAAGTTATCCGGCGTTCCCAGCCCGAACCCACCGCGTTGGGTTCGGCCTGGGGGCATCGGCATAAGGGAGAAGCCGCGCGGGCCAGCCCTGTCAGCGAGACAACACTGATTCCCGCCGGATTTTTTTCGTCTCCCTCCATTTCCTCCTCCATATCCCGCACCTCCCGCCATTTCTCGCCGCACGCGAATTCAACAACCCACGAGCCACCGACGAAGAACCACCGACGGCGAAGAGGACGGAGGCGGCCACCGGGAGGGGGAGGGGAAGGGGGCGGCCGGCGGGCTTGAGCAAAGCCGAGTGGTTGGAGGAAATCGATCGGAGGAAGACAGTCACCGCTGACCGCAAGGGAAGGGACGAGAGGAAGAAGGCAAAGGGGGCGCAGGAGGCGAAGGAGGCGCGATGGGCGGTGTCGGACCTGGTGGCGCCGGCCTCGGCGGCGGTCGAGCGGGGAAAACCGTGCTTCCCTGCGCCGTCGCCTCTGTTTGCGCCGCACGGGCTGTATTTGCCGCCCGGCGCGTGGGGAAGCCAAGGAAGCCAAGCCAGCGTGGCGTCGCCATCGCCGTCGGCCTTCTCGTCGTCGCCCTCCGCCTTCTCACCAGCGTCGCCGGCCACACCCCACTGGAGGGGCTCGCCCGACTACGGAGACGGCGACCCGCATGGCGGATTCAACCCCAACATCGCCTTCCCGCGTGGCCCTTCCGCATTCAGCGCCGGAACAAGCCTTCCCTATGGGGGCTCGTCTGCCTGCGCAAGCTCGCCGGCCATACACCACCGCAGCCCTCTATTCCCCCCTCCAGTGCCCGCAGCGTGTTCGGCCAAATGCCCGATGACTTGTAGGAAGCCTTCATGGACAACATCATCATACCCGTGGGGAGAGGATGAGGTTGATGATGAGTTCGCCGGGGATGAGTTCGGCGGGGAGGAGGAAGTATACGGCGACGACGACGAGGAAGAAGAAGAACAACCTGTCGCCGCGGCCAAGGGGAAGAACAAGAAGAAGGCGGCCGTCGACAAAGCCGAGCCTCACCTCAAATGGACCTCCGAAGAAGACGAGTGCCTGCCGAAGCCTGGAAGATGGTGAGCATTGACCCGATTACCCGCGCGAATCAGAATTCTGACAACTATTGGAAGAGGGCCAAGAGGACTTTCGACGAGTGCAAGCTTTGTGACCCCAAGTTCAAGACAATCTACATGGAGCGCGGCGAGAAAGCGATGGCGAACCATTGGGGGATCGTCCAGGCGGCCTGCAGCAAATGGCACGAGATCGCCGAGGAGGTCATGGCTCGCCCGGAGAGCGGCGCCGACTTTGAGCGTCCGGTAACCCCATTTCGGTCGCGGCCATGGATTGTTTACTCGTCTTTGGCTGACATATTTTTCTTTTGTTGCACGCCGGCAGATGGTCCGGATGTTCGAGATGTACCAGTAGGACAACAAAGACGCCGAATTCAAGTACCTCAATGTGTTCACCAGGATCGAGAAGTGCGAGAAGTGGGCAGAGGTTCGCCTGAACCTCGGCAAGGGGAAAGAACCCTATAACCCCGACGCGCCAAGAACGGTAGCCTCGGATGGAAACAAGAAAGTGAAGGTGGCGAAGGCGAGTGCACCAACGACAGAAAGGCTACACACGTCGATCGAGAAGTGCATCGCCGACGCCAAGACTCACGCCGTCCAAAGGGAGGAGAAACAGGACGCGGGGTGGACGCAGCTGCTGCAGAAACATGACGTGAAGATCGATCTGCTCAAGACCAACGTCGCGGCCAAGAAGAGGAACACGGATCTGGCGTTTCTCATGGGCGGCAGCCTGGCGTCGATGGACGACAAGGTGAAGGCGTGGTACATGGGCCACCACGACCTCATCCTGAACGAGATACTAGCACCGACGCCGACTCCGACCCTGACCCCGACGCCGACTCTGCCAACGGAAAGCTCTACCACGAAATCATCTCCGAGCTCCGTCGCAACGCCGGCATCATCGTCGCCGAGCCCTGCACCACCATCTGACGACCCTGTCGTGGTGCAAGTGGACGACGACGAGCCTTTTGATCGCCGAATTGTGTCTATTCGCCAAACTTGTGGAATTTTTTGTCGCCAAACTTTGTGGCTGGATCACCGAACTGATCGCCGATTTGCAGCGGGAACATGTTGTTTAAAAAAAAAACGTCTTGGAAGTCGAAAACTGGGGGGTGCGACTGAGAACCGTGGCCTCTACGAGGCTCGGGGAGCGTCGGTAGAAGGGCCAAAAGGCCATCACCGGATACCCTGGGGGGCCAACGGCTGAAGTTGCTCTCACGATCTCCCCCCAATGACTGCCCGGCCGACCAAGCGCCGGCGGCGGCGACCGATGAACGGAGCAGCGCAGGCCGAAGTTTTCATAGTCCCCGTCTCAACGTAAACGTAGGCGCTCTACCGTGACCGTCGTATCGATCAATCAAAGGGCTCCGCTTTCTATTCCTGCCCTGACGCGACGCGACTGCACACACCACCCGAGATTCAAGAAGCGGATCCACGTACTAGGCGTGATGGATGGATCGAAGTGAGTTCAGCTTGCTCCCGGCCGGCCCCCTACCCCCTCCCTCCCGGTCCAAAAGTTGGCGCTGCTTTTCTGCCTTTGGGGTTGCCTGATCAGACGGGGACGACGCACGGCACGACAGATCGACACCGGAGAGAGAGAAGAGAGAGAAGGGACGCCGCGCGCGTGGGTATCTTCCTGCTGTACTTTGCTCTGCGCCACCCACGTTAGCTAGTACAGTACTAGGTCCATACGAAGTCCTAGGAGAAGCACTGTGCTGTGCATGCACGCCGGCCAGTACTGCCGTGGAGATACTACAGTCTTTCGGCGTCTCTTTCGTTGCCACCTTGTGTATTTGCATGGGTTACGGACGTACATACATTGCCACGCTTAGTACAAGTACATACGTGATACGGGTACCAAGGGAAGCACGCTCTTCCTTTCGATCTTAGAGGATCCGTGAACTTTCTTACGAGAGAAACACGCCCGGCCCTACGCCTGGATACGTCGCTTCATAGGCTGAGAGTGATACAATCGCAAGGTTAGCTAGTTGATCGATCGGCGCGTAGAAAAAGCCGGCTTTGGCCAGGGCTTTGCGAACGTACGCTTGCCTGGCCTGAAAAGAAGAGCATCTTCAAAGCAAGAGACAAGACAACCTTGAGTCCTTGATCGACGTAGCTAGCATAAACTCGGCTACCAGAAGCTAGAGAGAGAGAAGCTAGAGGAGAGGGAGATGCCGCGGCTGTAGCCCTCGATCGGCTGGATAGGGTTTTACCCGTCATGTATACCGGAGGAAGAAGAAGAACCAGAGGCGCCGCCGGATCGAGAAGGCTGCATGCTTTCACTTCTTTCTTGCAGCAGCCAGCAGGCTCTGCTCTGCACGGTTTCCCCTTTCCTTTCGTGGGGGCTCGGCTTCGCATCTTGTGTTGCTTGCTTGTACTTTGCCACTGTTCATGGCCTGTGACCGTATCTTGCATCTCCTCCGTGGAATGCTAAAGCTAGCGCTCTAGACCCAGTGAGCTAGCTCGGCATAGCTTGCCTTTTCTGCGCTGCTGCGTGCCCTGCCCGGCTGACCGTCGCAGCAGCTAGCTGGTCTTTTCGGATTTCGGGTCGCACTACTCTACAATGGCTTGGACGGGTGAAAAGTGACAAAACTAGCCCCCGTTTAGTTGTTCTAAACATAACCATAATGAGATATTTTAAACTTGTGCTCAACGCTCACATCCATTATTGTGTATTTGTGTTGAGTTTGGTCATGTCAACCGCATATAATCTGGCGTTGATTTCTACTAGTTCACGGCTTCATCCGCGTTGAGGAAGCTAGCACTCGATCTGGGCGACGAGTGTGCGGCTTTTCTTCGTCAGTTCCGATCGACGTTGCACACCCAGCTTACTCCAGAAATGACTTCTCTCATAAAAATCTGGCGATTGATGCCAAAAATGAGCCACATGGGCATATGATCCATTTACGAAACGAAAAGCCCAACCACGGTGGTCAACTGGGCCAAGCCTTCCAATTCCAAACTCTAATAAACCAGGCCAACCATTCCATGCTTCAATAACGCCCGCTGCGGGCCAGAATTTGGCACCCGAGCTTACATGGATCTGATATTTTCGAAAAATCAAAAGAAGTAAAACATCCTACGATAATCTGAAAATAATTAGAGACAAACATATACTCCTCCGTTCTAAATTAGTTGTCTTTCATTTACCAAAAGTGGATGTATCTATACTTGTAACATGTCTAGATACATCCACTTTTTGGCAAATGGAAGACAACTAATTTGAATCGGAGGGAGTATAAGTTGTTTACATTCGTGCAAATTTCGGAAACAAATACATTGCATGTGCTCTGTGAAAAAAAAAGACAAAATCAATGGTCAAAATGAGATCTAAAAACACATTTTTAAAAACACTGTTTTTGTCTTTTTTTTATCCAGAGCATAGGAGATGTCATTTGATTTCGAAAATTTGCACTAATATGAACAACTTATAAATGTTTGTATCTAATTTTTTTCAGATTTTGTTTTATAACGATTCCCGTTTCGCTATTTTTTTTATCAAAAATATTAGGACCATGTGAGGTTGGATGCCAAAATGCCTCTCACTGTATTCTTAGCATGGTTCTGACTGTTTCTAGTTGTTCGTTTGCTCTACTCATCAAATTATGTACCGTCTGTTCTCTCCTGGACATTAACTATATTTTATTCGTTAAACCATAACTATTAATTTAAATCTATTTCTATTTTATGTGGAGTTTTAGCTCCGAGAAATTAGCACAAAACTACCTGTTTTGCAGCAAAATTTACGGAATGATACAACTTCGGGTTTCAATAGCATTTTCATACAACATTTGGAACGAGTTTTCTCAGAAAACCCAAAACTCGGTTTAACGCGATTTTGACAGCGAATCTAACATGACGGGCCCACATGTCAGGTGACGTGGCAAGTTAAGCAACGGACGGAGAAGAGTTCCGTTAACGGCGCGTCTGGGCCCACCTTTCTGGGACCCACCTGTCAGGTCCGTGTCTAAACGGGGGTAGGGTTTCGGCCAGTCCAAATCGCGCGCGACTTTCTCTTCCCCCACTCGCTCTCCTCTTCCCCGGCATGGCGGCGGCGACTCCCGGCGGCGGCTTATGCGGCGGCGACCCCGCAGGAGATTCCTTCTGCGATGAGGGAGGAGGGGAGTGCGCTGCGGGTAGCGGCGGCGTATGCGGCGACGACCCCGCAGTCGAATCCGCCGGCGACGAGATGGGCGTATGCGGCGACCCAGTCGAATCCGCCGGCGACGAGAGAGGAGCGGAGTGCGCCGCGGGTAGCGGCGGCTGTTCGTCTGCGGTTCGCCGTGGCTGTACGAGCGGGACCTCCCTGGAGAACTTAATGAGGTATTTTTAGTTGCTTTGTAGCTAGTTGATTGTGCTTTGTAGTTGATTTATTTAGATTTTTAGTTGCTTTGTAGCTAGTTGATGTGCTAGTTGATGTGCTTGTTCCATCCGAATTGTAGTTGTTTTATTTAGGTCTCTGGTAACTTAGTTGATTTATTTAGATTTTTAGTTGCTTTGTAGCTAGTTGATTGTGCTTTGTAGTTGATTTATTTAGATTTTTAGTTGCTTTGTAGGTAGTTGATGTGCTAGTTGATGTGCTTGTTCCATCCGAATTGTAGTTGTTTTATTTAGGTCTCTGGTAATTGATTTATTAAGTTAGGTGTGTTTGTTTTATTTATGTTGTGCACCCTTTGCTGAATATTTAGCTATTTTGGTATTGTACAAGCAGAAACCAACTAAGTTACCTATTTTGCTGAATATTGTACCCTTTGTTTTATTTGTAGCCTTGATGATGAAATGTGGGAGATTAGATTTAATTTCCCTGGGGAAGACAATTTGGAAAGAACTCTTCCAAAGAGTGACATCACAGTTTTAAATCTGTTATCTCTGATAGAAGGGCTTGGGTATGGTATTAGAGATGGCATGTTTTATGTTAAGGAACAGGGCATAGGGGAGCAAGGCATGGAAGTGATTGATACTATGGGAAAGATAGAGGAGATGCTAGCTCTGAATGAATCTGGGAAGGTTGTGAACATAACTGTTCTTAAAAAGAATGCAACATGGCCAGAAGGATTAAACATGCCAGAAGATTTGCCTGTACAAATAAATCAGCCAGTAGTTATTGCAGTTGACACTGATGGTTCAACATACATTTCAGAAGATGAGGAATTTTTGTTCCCAGTGGCTATGGATTGCTCTGATTGCATCTATGTTGGCACTCAACAGAGTACCAATATTGAGAAAGGAAAAGAAGAACTTGCACTACAAGTTCAAGTACTATCTGATGATGAGCACACAATATTAGAAGAGGAAATGCAACAATTTGAGAAGCTGAGGAAGCAAAAGAGAGAAAGGGAAATAGATTCAGAAACTGAAGAGATAATGAAACAGCTTGAGAAGGAGAAATTAAAGAGGAAGGATGTTTTTCTGCGTTATGAGGGGGATAGTGATGTGGAAGAGTTTTTCCAAGCAGAAAGTGACTCTGACTCTGATATGGAAATTGCTGAAGAAGAATATTTTGAGGAGAAGAAACAATGCATAGCACCCAAATCTCACTACCTGTCAGAGGAGGAAGATTTTATTGATTTTGTACCCTCCTGTGATGAGGAGATGAGCCCTTCTGATATTGGATCAAGTGATGATGATGGTGTGGTGAAGAAACTTAAAAGCAGATCTGGAAGGAAGAACAAGATGAAGAAGTTGAAGAAAGGATATGGTATGATCCCAACAGAGCTAATCCACATGAACAATTTTGCAAAAAATTATGCTTTACAGATGTGGTGCAATTCAGACTAGCTCTTAGGAGTTTTCACATTGCTCAGCTTAGAAATTTCAAGTACCAGAGAAATGATTCAGGCAGGATAATTGTGAACTGCACAGATATAGGAAGGAAGGCAGGGTGCACATTCCATCTGACAGCAAGCACAATTGCACATGAGAAGACCTTTGTCATCAGGAAATTCAGACCCAAGCATACCTGTGCACATGCTGGAGACAAAACCAAGGTAACCATTGACTGGCTAGCTGACAATTCAGTTGAGTCAATTAGAACAGATCCCAAAACCACTGTTGATACTATGATTGAGAATACAAAGATGAGTTTTGGAGTGGAGGTGCCAAGAAGCAAGGCCTACAGGGCAAGGACTAAAGCATTCAGTGTTGTCATTGGTGATCATGTGGCTCAGTACAGAAGGATCAGAGACTATTTGCAGGCTATTATTGACACAAATCCTGGAAGTAGGTGCATAGTGACAACTAAGCACCTACTGGGAGATCCAAGTCCAAATCCCAGGTTTCATGGGTTATTCATTTGCCTCAATGCTTCCAAGGAGGGCTTTCTTAAAGGGTGCAGACCCTTTATAGGTAAGTAATTTATTTCTGTGAAACCTTCTTATTATAATTACTGTTGCCATGCTCTAGGATGCACAAGTTCTGATATCTTGTACTACCACATAGGTCTAGATGGCTGTTTCATTAAATTGAGCACTGGACAGCAAATTTTGGCTGCTACTGGTAGGGATGGGAACAACAACATCTTTCCCATTGCTTTTGGTGTTGTTGACAAGGAAGAAACTGCTACCTGGCTATGGTTTCTGACCCAGCTTAAGTATTGCATTGGAGAGGGGGGGGGGGAATTTGGAAACTACACCATCATATCAGATAGGCAGAAGGTAAGTTAGGAATCAAGTTGTACTAATACTTGTCTTAGCTAGTAAATATTTTTTTGTACTAAGAATATTACACAATTTGTTGTGCAGGGCCTACTGAAAGCAATTAGCCATGTTTTCCCTAATTCTCCACAGAGATTTTGTCTAAGGCATATTTATGCCAACTTCCAAAGGGCAGGTTTCAGAGGGCCAGAGCTGAAGAAGCATATGGATGCAGCTAGCTACTCCTACACAAAAAATGGGTTTGATGTTGCAATGGAGGCTATGAAAGCAGACTGTGAGGAAGCATACAACTGGCTAGTGCAAATTCCACCTGAAACCTGGGCTAGGCATCTGTTTGACACCAACTGCAAGACAGACCTGGTTGTGAACAACATCAGTGAAGTGTTCAACAGAATGATCTTGGATGTGAGGTGCAAACCTATCTGGACCATGCTAGAAGGGATAAGAAACAAGCTGATGGTGAAGTACAGTGGTACAAGGGCAAAGCTACAAACAACAAGGTGGGAGATTACCCCATTCTACACTGAGAAACTTGAAGAGTCAAAGAAATGGTCCAGAGAGTGCAATGCTAAACTCTCAGAGGTAGACCTTTGGCAAGTTACCAGTAGAAGTGGCAGAATTGTTGCTGTTGACCTGAAGAAGAACACCTGTGGTTGTAGAAAGTGGGATGTGACTGGCATTCCATGCAACCATGCAGTGGCTGCAATCATGAAGGTGAACCAGCATCCAGAGGACTTTGTCCATGATTTTTTCAAGAAACCCATGTACAAGGAAGCATTCAACTTCACAGTGTACCCTGTTCCTGGCCCTTCTGACCGGAGGAGGACAGATACACCTGATATTGAAGCTCCTGTATTTGCTATCACACCTGGGAGAAAGCAGACCAAGAGAAGAAAGGGCCAGTTTGAAGTACCAGCACCAAGAGACACATCTAGGATGGGTAGTATCACCTGCAGAAACTGCAACCTGGTGGGTCATAGGTACACCTCTTGCAAACAGAGGTTGACTCCTCAGCTGCAAGCCAGAAAACAATGTCATCAGGTACTCTATTCATGTTCATGTAATTGCTTTTCCCTATTGCACTGTTTCTAATCATGTAATTGCTATTTGTGTGCAGGGTACCAGAGCAGCAGCAGCATCAACTTCAAGTGGAGCAGCACCAGCACCAGCAGCAACTGCACCACCACCACCAAAGGCACCACCAGCAGCAAGGGCAGCACCAGCAGCAACTGCACCACCACCACCAAAGGCACCACCAGCAGCAAGGGCAGCACCAGCAGCAACTGCACCACCAGCACCAAGGGCAGCACCAGCAGCAAGGGCAGCACCAGCAGCAAAGGCACCATCCCCTGCACCTACAGGAAGCAGTACTACTACTGCAACTACAGCAAGAACTCCAGGTCCAAGGCCTTTCTCTGCACCAAGGAGTTCTGGACCAGAGTGGGGTGCAAGAGCACCAGGTAAAAGGCAGCCCAAGTTCACCTCCAGGATCCAAGGCTATCTGAATGCTGGTAAGCATAATGCCTACAAGAAATGAGTGACCAAGTCCTCCAGTGTTTAAGACTATGTGGAATTGTGAACAATTTGTCCTCCAGT
This sequence comes from Puccinellia tenuiflora, assembly GCA_012064385.1. Classification (NCBI taxonomy): domain Eukaryota; kingdom Viridiplantae; phylum Streptophyta; class Magnoliopsida; order Poales; family Poaceae; genus Puccinellia; species Puccinellia tenuiflora. Next base: position 624,656 of record QRDG01000269.1, read on the forward strand.
GTGTAAGACTGTGGAATTTGTGAACTATTTGTGATCCAAGTTGTATGTTTAAGACTATGTGAAATTTCTGAAATATTTGTGCTCCAGAATGTATGTTTAAGACTATGTGAAATTTCTGAAATATTTGTGCTCCAGAATGTATGTTTAAGACTATGTGAAATTTCTGAAATATTTGTGCTCCAGAATGTATGTTTAAGACTATGTGGAATCTGTGAACTATTTGTGCTCCAGGTTGTCTTTTCATCATTTTTCTCATCTCACAAAGGGTTGTCGAGACACGTCGTCGGGTCTCGACAACCCTTTTTCATCATTTTTCCTCATCTCATAAAGGGTTGTCGAGACACGTCGTCGGGTCTCGACAACCCTTTTTCATCATTTTTCCTCATCTCAGAAAGGGTTGTCGAGACACGTCGTCGGGTCTCGACAACCCTTTTTCATCATTTTTCCTCATCTCATAAAGGGTTGTCGAGACACGTCGTCGGGTCTCGACAACCCTTTTTCATCATTTTTCCTCATCTCATAAAGGGTTGTCGAGACACGTCGTCGGGTCTCGACAACCCTTTTTCATCATTTTTTCTCATCTCAGAAAGGGTTGTCGAGACACGTCGTCGGGTGTCGACAACCCTTTTTCATCATTTTTTCTCATCTCACAAAGGGTTGTCGAGACACGTCGTCGGGTCTCGACAACCCTTTTTCAGCATTTTTTCTCATCTCAGAAAGGGTTGTCGAGACACGTCGTCGGGTCTCGACAACCCTTTTTCATCATTTTTTCTCATCTCAGAAAGGGTTGTCGAGACACGTCGTCGGGTCTCGACAACCCTTTTTCAGCATTTTTTCTCATCTCAGAAAGGGTTGTCGAGACACGTCGTCGGGTCTCGACAACCCTTTTTCAGCATTTCTTTTTCAAAATAATACACACAGAACAGAAATGATGAACAAGGTTCTCAGTACCAACATTAACAAGTTTCAGAAATGATTACATAGTACCAGACAACATACAAAGCAAAGAGCACAAGTAGTTCAAAGTCACTAATACATGGTTCATTAACACAGGTTCTCACTGACATCACTAATAGTACCAAACTGCATACCAACCTTGATTAACACAGGTTCACTAACAACATCACTGATCACCTATTGGCTCATCACATATTGCCTTGATCCTCTTCAACTTATCCTTGTTAGCATCACTGAGCTTGAGCAGATCAAACAACATGTACTCAACATTCTTCTTCTCCTCCTTAAGCACCTCTTTTTCTTCATCCCACTTCTGCTGCTTGGCTTTCATAACAGCAGCTTGGCTTCTATGCACCTCCTGCAGCTCAGCAAGCTTACTCTGCAGAAGTTCAATTGATATCTGATTCTGACGCATCAACTCACTTTCTTTACCCTCCTTCTGAATCCTCTCATAGTTGGCCTGCATGGTAGACTTGCTAGTAGCCTTGATGAATCTGTTCACATCATCTACCATATCACTGTACTTCTTCTCTATTTTCATCTTCTCATCATATATCTCCTTCATCAGCCTGGCATGGACAACCTTCTCCTCAATCCTGGCACTGCTGCAATCTTGATGCATTGCCCAAAGTCTTCCTATTGCATTCTGGGCAGTCTGTGACCATTCACCATCAACCCAGTCCACGAAACCACAGTTGTCTACATCCTGAAATTGCAATTAAGTTCATCATCTACAATTCTAGATATTTAAACTCCACATGCCTTTACTAAATCTCTGGCTGTACTGAATACATCATCTGCAATTCTATTCATCATCTATATTTACAATTAAATTCATCATCTATATTTACAATTAAATATAGTCATCATATATCATCTATATTTCACTAAAGTCATCATATATTAAACACAGTCAATTCTATATATCATCTATATTTCACTAAAGTCATCATCTATATTTATCATCTATATTTCACTAAATACATCTCTGTCCACACTAATTCATCTCTCTCTACAGTAATTACCCACAGTCAATACTCTGTCTACAATTTCATCTACATTTCCTAAAAAGAAAAAAGCTATAACTTACATTCTCAACAGAACACAGATGGAAACGTCGGCCGGTGTTGGTGCCTTCGAATGCAACACACTTGCGAGGAGGGAGTTTGTGGACGCGACAGAAGATTGGCGCATCGTGCGCAATACCGCAGAAGATTGGATCGTCACAGGTATCAGGGGCATATTCACGGTTCGTGAACAACTAATCGGCAAAACAAAATCAAGATTCCAATAAGAAATCGACGAAATCAAGCGGAATCCAAACCCTACATCTAAATCCAAACCCTAGATCGTCAGATTGGCATACCGGGAGAGGGTCGCCCTCGCTGGAAGAGCCGTCGTGCCAGCTGGGCATGATGGAGGCGGCGGCGGTGACCACGCTTCCGCCGGCGAGTGGTGCGTCGCGCAGCTCCGTCAGTGGCGGCGGCGGGAGATCTCCGGCGGCGGGGAAGAGACCAGTGAGAAGAGGTGGACTGTCCGCGCGCGATTTGGACTGGCCGAAACCCTACCCCCGTTAAGACACGGACCTGACAGGTGGGTCCCATAAAGGTGGGCCCAGACGCGCCGTTAACGGAACTCTTCTCCATCCGTTGCTTAACTTGCCACGTCACCTGACATGTGGGCCCGTCATGTCAGAATCGCTGTCAAAATCGCGTTAAACCGAGTTTTGGGTTTTCTGAGAAAACTCGTTCCAAATGTTGTATGAAAATGCTATTGAAACCTGAAGTTGTATCATTCCGTAAATTTTGCTGCAAAACAGGTAGTTTTGTGCTAATTTCTCTTTAGCTCCCGGGTACAAATGCTCCGATATTTATAATCTATTTTAAAGACGTATCAAAATTTCAAAGAAATTGCAAAAAAAAACACATGCATTAATCTGAACGTTCTATATGTTCACAAAGACATTATTCGTAGTCTATGTAAAAATGACAAATTTTAGTGCTAAAATAAGTATTTTTACGAGATAATTTTCATTGAGATAATTCCTTATTTGAGACTACAAAAAATATTGACTTTCTTATTTGACACCGAAGAACTTTTTATTCCCTACATGACACCGGGATGCAATTTTGTCCCTATTTGACACTACCGTCCATTTTTGCATCTCATGTTGTTAAGGCATATGAAATGACCCTATTGCCCCTCCATATAATATGTGATTATCAAAACAATTTTTGCATCTTGCTGGCATGTAGATGAGAAGCGTTGCTTCGCAAGACGATGCGACACGTGCGGGAGTTGAGGAGTGACGCACACGGCGGGTTCAAGAGGGGCGAGCATGGACTGGAGCGTCGCGCTGTGTTGGGCAGCGCCGATGTCAGCCAGCAGGTCGCAGCCGGAGTATACTTGAGCCGTCGAACGTCATACCTGCAATTCTCTGTGTGTTCTCAATCTCACTACACAAGACGTCGTTCTCTACCAGGTGCCTATTGACATCCTCATCGGCCGGCCACGGGTAGAGCCGGTCCAATGAAAAGTTTGGCACGGGGAGAATCAAAATAAATATGGTTTGTATCAAACTTTTATACTCTCTACATCTTATTTAACGTGTTACATTACTACATGTATAATTTTTCTGTTTGGTAGCATAGTTTAACCACAAAATTGGCAGTATTACTAGATTTTAGTTGGTGTGTTTTTATTTATACTAAATATCATTGAAATATACTAAGCTATATTTTGTAAGAAAATAGGTTTTGAACTAGTTTTTGCATTGCATAATATATGTATACCTGTTTATGATAAATATATGTAAGGAACGCGATCTAACAAATATCTTAGTAGATGTTTCTAGTGTATTATTAAGTAAGATATTTATAAAATCTTTTAGAGTATAACCTAAACATTTGCATATTCAGTACTCGATTTTCGTGTTCAAAATTGATTAGCGACTCAAAAGTTAACAAAGTGTATAGTATGTTATGTACTTGGTATTGACATTGTTTAGATTAAACATACGTGAACATCAAAAGATGTGGATTCTAATATGTTTGCATATGTACATTTATTAAGAAAAAAATCTATTTTTAACCCTGAACTTGTAGAGGTTCGGCGAAATGAAGTCTGAACTCCAAATCCATGTCGTTTGTACCCTAAACTTATGAATCCAGATCTAAATCAGACCCTGAAAAAATTACACAGTCCACAAATATGTCGTTATTCCGTGAAACGATTTTGTGAATACATAGAATGTGACGATGTATCCGTAAACTTTTATTTCAGAATTTTTAGACATTTTGTAATTTGTTTTGTGTATATGCACCTGAGTGGCAAAGTGGATTTCAGTATTTAATGTTTTTATTTAGTTTTACATCTATTTTCGTTCACTCTCTTCTTTTCCTTGTTATGGAAAATACTTTAATGGAAAAACTACATTGAAAACAAAATATATTCATGTGTGTCAAATATGAAAAATTATGCAATTAAAATGTTCACCTATATTAAAATTATATGTTGATATTTTAGAAAATACGACAATACATTGATACTACATGAATATTCTTTTGAGATTAGACGAACATTATTATTAAACTACCTGAACATTTATTTTGATGCAGGTGAACAAACAATACCTCATTGTCGTCGAGGGAGAATTCGCTTGGGGCTTCAACGACAACAGACTGGCATCTGCCGATCTGGTAAGGGGATCATTGATCGCGGTTGGGCAGACAGAACTAACCCGTTTGACAATCATGGAATTGACCATGTCATTTTATTTGGAATTTCAGTAAATGCTTATTGTGTGTTATGTAATTTCCAATCTCTAATCCTGTCATTTCACTTTTTGAAAGAAATAAAATAATGTACTAATTTAGTACAAAACGATCGATACTTTTTTTTTATCGGAGTGACGCGGAGATAGTCCGAACCCGCGATCACTTTGCCTCCCTGGCCATGCACGGACGCAACCCATTAGGCTCAAAGTCGTTTTTATTTGTTTCTGCTGGGCTTGGGCTGACAATACATAGGCATATAACTTACCTGGGCTTCCTAAATTTTGGGGGCCCGAGGCAGCCGCCCACCCTGCCCATCCCTCCCAGGGCCGGTGAAAGAACAAACAATGCCCGGATGTCGCCTAGAGGGGGGAGGGTGAATAGACGATTAAAAACTTTTTCTAATTAGGGGCTTGATAATTGCGGAATAAAACTATGTGTTTAAATTAACAAGCCAACAACCTAATATTCTAGTTTCACCTATGTGCACCACAACTTATGCTAAGCAATTCAAGCAACAAGAAGATAGCAATATATGAACTTCAAGCACGAAGGCTATCACAATGTAAATTGCATAAGTAAAGCTCGGGTATAGAGATAACCGAGGCACGCGGAGACGAGGATGTATTCCCGAGTTCCTCCTTGTTAAGGGAGTACGTCTCGTTGGAGGGGTGTGAGCTCGCCACAAGAGGCCTACTCAAGATGCCACAAAGGCCTCACCCTATTCTCCGATGAACCTCACCCAAGGGATTGGTTCACCTTCCACTATCGGAATCCTTCGGGGCGGATTCCGGAGCCCTTTACAACTTCTTCTTGGGGCACACACCCACAACCCAATTGGGGGCTCCCAAACTCGTGCCGAAGCTCCACAAGCGAAGACTTCGCGGCACCTCCAAACCGTCTAGGGTACACAATGCACCCAAGAGGCAACAAGCTCTTGGGAACACAATGCACCCAAGAGTAACAAGCTCTCAACCTTCAACCCCACGTATCACCGAGGGAAACTCAAACCTATGCACCAAATGCAAAAGGCAAGAGCACAAGTGCTCAAATCCTTCACTCTCAAATTCCAACTAAGCAACAAATGCTTTGGGGGAATGAGAGAGGAAGAACAAAGAGGAGAACCACAAAAGAACTCCAAGAACTAGATCCACTAGGTTTCCCTCACTTAGAGGAGAGATTNTAGGGTACACAATGCACCCAAGAGGCAACAAGCTCTTGGGAACACAATGCACCCAAGAGTAACAAGCTCTTCAACGTCGATCTTCACGTATCACCGTGGAGGGAGCAACCCGATGCAACAAATGCAAAAGGCAAGAGCACACAAAGTGCTCAAATCCTTCACTCCCAAATTCCAACCAAAGCAACTAATGCTATGGAGGGAATAAGAGAGGAAGAACAAAGGGGATGAACACAAAGCAAACCCCAAAATCTAGATCCACAAGTTTCCCTCACTTAGAGGGGATTTTGATTGGTGGAATGATAGATCTAGATCTGCTCTCTTGAATCCCTAAGATTGGGCAAGAATCATTGGAGGGATGGAGAGGAATCAAGCTCACAAGATTAGCAACAATGGAGGAGAGAGAAAAGTGAGCAGAAAAACGTGCAACCAGCCCTTGGGGGAAGAAGGGGGCTATTTATAGCCTCCCCCAAAAACTAGCCGTTATGTGCAGAAATTGCACATAGCGGTACTACCGCTGGAGTAGCGGTACTACCGCCGAAGATATCCGGGCGGTACCCCGGGTACCACAACACCCAGCTGCTACGGTACCTCAGAGAGGTACCGCTGCACTCCAGGCGAGCGGTACTACCGGTGGGCGGCCGGTACTACCGCCGGACCCCTTCGATTCAAATCTAAGGGTCACAGCGGTAGAACGTGGCAGCTACCGCCAGGGTACCGGAGGGATATGCAGTACACAAAAAGGGTCTAGCGGTACCTCGGGCGGTACCACCAGCGGTAGTACCGCTGCCTGAAGACAACGGTACTGCCGCGGTACTACCGCCAGGGGTAGTAGCCGTTGAGCATTAGTAGTTCCACTCCAGGAGGAGCGGTACTACCGCTGCCACAGCGGTACTACCGCCAGACAGAGATAAAAACTGCAGAAGCCTGAAACTCAATAACTTTTGCGTGGAAGCTCCGAATCGAGTGAATCCAATTTTGTTGGAAAGAGGACGACAAGAGCTTACACTACAAAAACTGAAAATATGAAAACAAGCAAAGGAGATTGTGCGGAGGGATGGAATGGTGAGACCTTTCCAAGCGGATGAACCGGCAAAATCTCCAACACCGAAAACACACAAGCTTTTCATCAAGACTCCGTTTTCAATGATCTTGGGCTTGTTTCGAAGATAATCACAAGCCCTACAAGATCATGCATATACACATCATAGTCTATCATGTGAGGAGGAAAAAATAAGGAGAGAGTTTGACCTCTCGTAGAAGAGACAAACCGGTAAAACCTCCGATATCAAAAACGCAAGAAGATATTCATGAGATCCGTTTTTGATGAACTAGAGCTTGGTATGGAGATGAACACAAGCTCTAAATTCTCACATGGATAAAAGCCAAATAAGAACCAATAAAGATGATTGCATGGATGCAAAGGTTTGAGCTCTCCACGAACGATACGATCACGATACTCGGTCGAGAGCCCCTCTTGATAGTACGGCTATCTATCCTATAACCCGGTCTCTCACTAACATAATGAGACCGGTAAAATAGAAACCCTATCAAGATCATACCTTTGCCTTGCGCTTAAACCACTTGAGGTCGATGAAGACGATCTTCATCTCCTCAAGGCAAACCACCTTTCTTGATTGCGCCTTGCTTGGTGAAGATTCACATGACGCTCCCCCATACACCAAGATGGGGAAAGCACTCCTTCGGTATATCTTCACTTGGCCTTTCTCTCGATGACGAACACCTTGGCCTTGATCAACAAATGATCTTCTTCCCTAAACCTTGACTCCAACACATGGAGAACAAGCGAGACCTTGACTCCAACAAATGGAGACAAGCAAGCAAATGGACACCTACAAATATAGCTCAATGCAAATATTAGTCCATAGAGATTGTCATTAATTACCAAAACCATGCATGGGATCAACCATGCACTTTCAATCTCCCCCATTTTGGTAATTGATGACAATCCCGTTTAAGAGGGTTTATATAATGAATAAAGCAAAGCATGACAAACAAGCAAGGATGCAAAGCACATTAAAGGCAAATGCAACAAAAGCATAAAACCCAAATTCCCTTAAACCCTCTAAACTTCTCCCCCATTGGCATCGATTGCCGAAATGGGAAGAAAAATTTAGAGAGCCAATATAATATGAGTTCCTCCATAAAGGTGTGCATTACTCAAGATATGAGTGAAATCAAATGCATTTATTCATTGACGAATAATTAGAGGAAATCAAACTATATTGAGGATCCAAAGATTGCAAAAAGATGAAATCATTTTAAACATCTCCACAAAGGAGAAAAGCAAACAAAAAGATCCAAAGCGAGAGTTCTAAATAAAATGGAGAAGCTCCCCAACGTTCATGCACAAAATGAGGAGTGCACAAATATGGCATCCTCACTCCCCCAAAATCATCTAGAACACTCAACAAGTACAATTGTGCATAATGCAAAAGCAAATCATAGCACTTGCACCAAAGATGTGGTTGAGCCATAAAAAGATACTAATTTTCAAAAATTCAACATAAGATAGGCCCAACCGAGATAAAAAGATCTTTTAAAGAAATATATTCACAAGCTTAGGGATACCAATTGGAAACTAAAGCCAATTGAAAATGCCAAAAGCTAGTGAGAGCATTTAGTCAAATAAAAATCAACATGCTCACCATGGTAGGCATGAAGTAAAAGATCTTCAAGAAATACATGAGTGTGCAAAGATACCAATAAACAATAAGACAAGCACTCATGAGACAAATTTGGAACCGCCAAAGAATTATAGATGAAAAACAAGGTGGCTCGAAAGAAATAGGATACCAACTAAAAGATGACCTCTCTCATATGTATAGGTTTCTTATTAGACAAACCATTGAAGATATACATCCGCAAAGAAACATATACATACGAAATGGTCCGGGAAAAAGATAACAAGGTATCCAAAAGGAAGTCATAAATATACAAATGAGATTATTGCATAAAAGCATAGCACATAGCTCAAATTTATCTCATTGTATATAAATGAACTTCAAATATATCAAATGCATCACACATATCACTAAGGGAACAAGAGATAGTGGAGATGCTTTGAGTTAGGCAACAAGTATCACAAGGAAATAATATCAATTGAAGAAAAGGTTTTTGCAAATTCATCACACATATCACAAAGATATATTAAGTGAAGGAAAAAGGCCAAAACCACAACAATTGCATATAAACGCATTCATGCCAAGAGGCAACCTACACAAGGTTGGAACTAGAAAAGTATGCATGGGATAGATACTTGTTACCGAGATGACATTGGTGATGAAGATGATGAGAGTGGGTTTATCATCAAAGCTTGACCCCGACACTCACACGGTGAGAACACCTTCCTTATGAATGAGGCAAGCATCCAATGCATCTCCATTGTACCTAAAACACAATTAGAGTACAAAATGGTTCCCAAACTCATTGGGTCCCATAGTAGTTAGATCAACTACAATATATAGGAAACACTCCACATAAATATGTGCATATAGATATGAAATTGAATTTCATGCACATCTTAGCCGATTTAGGATTCGGTGGAGTATCCCCTATATATTGGAACTAGAAAGACTAGCATGCCATAAAATATATATACTAGTAAATATGCATGCATAGACTTACAAGAACCAAACGAGATACAATTTGGACAAAAACACCAAGTAAACCAAGAAGAGAGCACACCAAGGTGTGATACAAAAAGGTTGTCCAAATTATGTCAAAATCCAAATCAACACATGATTGAGGAAAAATCAAATCAACAAATGATTGATTCCAAAACACATCAACACATGAAGTGTGATATCAAAAGGAATCGAATCAACACAACAAATGATCGATAAGACACCAATTGAAAATAAGATACCAATTAAAACAAAAATAGCAACTAGGAGAAAAAATACCAAGAAGAGGATGATACTTGACCAAAATCAAGTAAAGAAGATTAAGACAAAAAGGTATCAAGACTCCCACAATAAATATCAATTGGAACAAATATCTATGGAGGAGATATTAAATTCCAATTAATACCAATTTAAGGTGCCAACACAAGATAAAGAATCAAATGCCAATTGAGAGGATCAATAATTGATAGAAAGCATTATGTTCTAAATAAAAAGGAATGCTCCCCCAAGATTAATGCATTATCTTAGATATTTGCATTTGAATACAAAATGCCTGCACAAGGGATCATTACTCTCCATATTTTATCTAAAACACTAAACACTACCGATTGAAAGATAGGATCCATTCAAAAGGCAAGAAAGGCAATAGATAGAGCAAATTAAAGCAAGAGCCAATGTGAAGATGATCTACAAAATCCACCACAATTACTAGAAACACTTGTCATGGACAAGGAGTATATAGAGATATTTCTCGGTGGTATAAAGGAATGATGTACAAGACCAACTTCACCACAAACTAGCAAACGGCAAAAGATAGGAATTAAAACACCATTTTTAAAGAGGTTTGTTGGTAGTTTCAATTATTCGAACCAACCGGCAAAGACATGGTTAGAATAAAAGGAAACAAATGGTTTCTCACATAATATATGGAAATTCATATTAGAGAAAAAAAACACACCAAGCAAACACACCCAAACAAGAGCCAAAAGATAACCAAAGGAAATTGGAATTGTTCGAGCAATCATGCCACATAGGAAAGATAATATAAAATATCAAATCTAAGTGGCAAACCTCAAATGTTCACATTTTGTGGGATTGTAATATGCACATAGCTTATTACTCCCCCATAATGTGATAGTTCATTTTATTTTTAAACAAGAGGCAAATAAAACCAACTAGAGAAATTAATGGACATTGTAGAATTTGAATTTCTCATGAATATGACATACCACATAGTAGCTAGATAATATTTAAATATCAATACTAGGTGGTGTGCCTCATGTATACACATTTTTAGGTTTGTGATGTGCACAAAGCACATCACTCCCCCAAAATGGGATAGTCCATTAATATCTCAAAGAGCCAAATGAAATCCACACAAGATTCAATAAAGCTCAACACACAAATTTCACATACACGATACACAACTAACATACACAAGTAGGAAAGTAGCATATCATATACAAGCACATGCTAGGAACAAAACTAACACATGCAAGGGAGCAAGCAACTTTCAATGAATATATGAGTTAAATACACGTTACCGCAAGGAGGAAGCATTGGATATGAGATAAGTATGTGGTAATCCAATTGACTTGGCTTGAGAAATAAAACCATGAAGATCCCTTAATTCTTCAAAAATAGCCAAGTCACCAATGTCCTCCACAATCACCTATTGGTCAAGTTGAAGCTTGTTGGTCCCCAACCAAGTTGGGTCCTAAGAGGTTAGTCACAATAGGTTTGGGAACCCAAATGGTGCTTTTCTTGACACCACTTTGAGCTCCCACATACTTGGCAAACACATTGCCAACTCTATCCTTCCCAAGAGAATAAACATCATCAATTATGATATGGTTGGATGGGGTACCGTTAGTGCATGAAGAAGCAAAATGACCTTTGCCACGGCAAAGGTAGCAACACCGACTCTTCTTCTTCTTAATAGGCTCCTCAACTTGAGGAGCAATAACTTGAGTCTTCTTGGGAGGTGGCCTTTGTTCAACTCGTGGTTGAGCACGAGATTGAACAAGAGGCCGCTTCCCTAGTTGCTTCTCACTAAGAGGCATCTTCTTCTTCATTGGGCAATCCCGAACATGGTGCCCTTCTAGCTTGCACTTGAAGCAAGTGATCTTGGCCGGATTCTTGATTTGAACTTGGCCCTTCTTATTCTCAACCTTGGACTTGATCTTGTTGTTGGAGTTGAATCCAAGTCCACTCTTGTCATTGGGGGATTGTTGCACACTCAACATGTTGTCAAGTGCACGCTTCCCTTCATGACGCTTTTCCAAGCCTTTCTTCAAAGAAGTGGCTTGGGCCTTGAGCTCTCCTCTTTTCTCTACATGGTTAGTGACAACACAAGTACTAGAGGAGGTAGATGCATCGTTGTTAGAGCAACAAGGCAAAGCAAGTAGTTCATCACAAGATGTACCAACATTTTTAGTGGATGAACTACTAGGACTAGCACATGGCAATATAGCATTATTAATTAAAGTTGTGCTAATATCCACATGAGTCTCACTTGATGTTACCTTTGTAGTGATGGCCTCATGAGCTAACTTGAGACAAGCATAGGATGCTAGAAGACCATCATTAGAGCTAGATAGCTTTTCATGATTTTCTTCCAACTTCCCATAGGATGCTAGAAGATTATCATTAGAGCTAGATAGCTTTTCATGACTTGCTTCCAACTTCTCATACTTGCTAGTTAGCAACTCAAGTTGAGCCCTTAGCTCAACATTCTCCTTCATAATAGATGCTTCACAAGAAGTGGAGTTAGTAGCACAAGCATCATTAGCGTTAGAAATAGACGAAGGCATAACAAGTTCATCATTTTTAGATAGTTGAGTTTGAAGTTGATCATGAGACAAGACGAGGAGAGAGTGTTCGTGTTCCAAAGCCTTTTGAGCTTTGTCACGTCTCTCTATATCCTCAATTAGTCTAGCATTGCCAACCCCAAATTCAACCTTTTCCTTTTTAAGCATTTTACATTTGGAAATGGCATGGTCACGTTCTTCAATAAGTTTAGCAATAATAGCATCGTGAGATTCCTCAATATTCTCAAGTTTCTCCTCAAGAGAAGCCCGAGTCTCTTGCTCTTCCTCAAGAGCATCTTCTAAAGTAGCCTTTTCCATAGCATCATCTCTTTCTATCTTACCCTTCTCTTCAAGGCTTGCTTTCAAGGACTCAATAGTTTCCCCACGCTCAATAAGAGTGCTCATGATTTCAAAGAGGTTAGCTTGAGCACTATTATTGCTAGGAAGGGCTTTAAGAATCATTAGACCTTTATTTTGAAGAAGGGCATTAATTTTTTTCCATATCAACTTCTTCATCATCATTATCATTATTATCATCATTGTCATTACTAGAAGAAGATTTAGCCATGAGACAATGAGAGGTGAAAGATGAAGAATAATTGATTTTTGAACTACTCAAGTTCAAATCTTGTTGCATAGCAAATTGGGTTTCCTCTACATTATTATCAATGCAAGATTTAGAGGGAACACAAACATTTTTATCATGGCAACAAGATAAAGCAAGCATATCATAAAGAGATTCATCGAAGCAAGTTTTAGATGATATGCGAGGACTATTAACACTAGCATGTATGACATTTATAGTGCTATGTGTGTTTAGGTCGAAAGATGAAGCATTGCAACAAGATAGAGATAAATGATCATCAACAATGTGCTCACTATCCAAATTGCAAAGCCTATCACTACTCACCATTACATTGGATTGTGGCTTAGCACATTTTGGTGAAGTAGATGAAGACGAGAACTCGTCACGGCCGGAGGTGGAGGGAGAGCAATCATCCTCAATAGAGTTGGACACGCCATATTTATCTTGAAGCTTGGTCCATAGCTCATGAGCATCCCGGAGAGGCATGATTGACTCAAACACAACTACACTCACAAACTTGCAAAACTCGTTAGATGCTAGAGCATCTAGATATAAGTTTTTCTCATCCTCTAAGGTCGTACTTTCGTAGTATTTTGGAGAAGAAAAACCTATATCTAAGATTCGCTCAATATTGGGGTCCAAAACCCGTAAGTGATTAAGCATATGAGTTTTCCAAACATTAAAATTTGTGCCATTAAATCTAAACAAGGAATTGTGCACTAAATCCCTAGACGACATCTTTACTCTCTAGGCGGTAAAGCCAAACAAGAGAGACGAGGCTCTGATACCAATTGAAAGAACAACTATGCCCGAGATGTCGCCTAGAGGGGGGGGGGTGAATAGGCGATTAAAACTTTTTCTAATTAGGGGCTTGATAATTGCGGAATAAAACTATGTGTTTAAATTAACAAGCCAACAACCTAATATTCTAGGTTCACCTATGTGCACCAACAACTTATGCTAAGCAAATCAAGCAACAAGAAGATAGCAAGATATGAACTTCAAGCACGAAGGCTATCACAATGTAAATTGCATAAGTAAAGCTCGGGTATAGAAATAACCGAGGCACGCGGAGACGAGGATGTATTCCCGAGTTCCTCCTTGTTAAGGGAGTACGTCTCGTTGGAGGGGTGTGAGCTCGCCACAAGAGGCCTACTCAAGATGCCACAAAGGCCTCACCCTATTCTCCGATGAACCTCACCCAAGGGATTGGTTCACCTTCCACTATCGGAATCCTTCGGGGCGGATTCCGGAGCCCTTTACAACTTCTTCTTGGGGCACACACCCACAACTCAACTGGGGGCTCCCAAACTCGTGCCGAAGCTTCACAACACGAAGTCTTCTCGGCACCTCCAACCGTCTAGGGTACACAATGCACCCAAGAGGCAACAAGCTCTTGGGAGCACAATGCACCCAAGAGTAACAAGCTCTTCAACGTCGATCTTCACGTATCACCGTGGAGGGAGCAACCCGATGCAACAAATGCAAAAGGCAAGAGCACACAAAGTGCTCAAATCCTTCACTCCCAAATTCCAACCAAAGCAACTAATGCTATGGAGGGAATAAGAGAGGAAGAACAAAGGGGATGAACACAAAGCAACCCCAAAATCTAGATCCACAAGTTTCCCTCACTTAGAGGGGATTTTGATTGGTGGAATGATAGATCTAGATCTCCTCTCTTGAATCCCTAAGATTGGGCAAGAATCATTGGAGGGATGGAGAGGAATCAAGCTCACAAGATTAGCAACAATGGAGGAGAAAGAAGAAGTGAGCAGAAAAACGTGCAACCAGCCCTTGGGGGAAGAAGGGGGCTATTTATAGCCTCCCCCAAAAACTAGCCGTTATGTGCAGAAATTGCACATAGCGGTACTACCGCTGGAGTAGCGGTACTACCGCCGAAGATATCCGGGCGGTACCCCGGGTACCACAACACCCAGCTGCTACGGTACCTCAGAGAGGTACCGCTGCACTCCAGGCGAGCGGTACTACCGGTGGGCGGCCGGTACTACCGCCGGACCCCTTCGATTCAAATCTAAGGGTCACAACGGTAGAACGTGGCAGCTACCGCCAGGGTACCGGAGGGATATGCAGTACACAAAAAGGGTCTAGCGGTACCTCGGGCGGTACCACCAGCGGTAGTACCGCTGCCTGAAGACAACGGTACTGCCGCGGTACTACCGCCAGGGGTAGTAGCCGTTGAGCATTAGTAGTTCCACTCCAGGAGGAGCGGTACTACCGCTGCCACAGCGGTACTACCGCCAGACAGAGATAAAAACTGCAGAAGCCTGAAACTCAATAACTTTTGCGTGGAAGCTCCGAATCGAGTGAATCCAATTTTGTTGGAAAGAGGACGACAAGAGCTTACACTACAAAAACTGAAAATATGAAAACAAGCAAAGGAGATTGTGCGGAGGGATGGAATGGTGAGACCTTTCCAAGCGGATGAACCGGCAAAATCTCCAACACCGAAAACACACAAGCTTTTCATCAAGACTCCGTTTTCAATGATCTTGGGCTTGTTTCGAAGATAATCACAAGCCCTACAAGATCATGCATATACACATCATAGTCTATCATGTGAGGAGGAAAAAATAAGGAGAGAGTTTGACCTCTCGTAGGAGAGACAAACCGGTAAAACCTCCGATATCAAAAACGCAAGAAGATATTCATGAGATCCGTTTTTGATGAACTAGAGCTTGGTATGGAGATGAACACAAGCTCTAAATTCTCACATGGATAAAAGCCAAATAAGAACCAATAAACATGATTGCATGGATGCAAAGGTTTGAGCTCTCCACGAACGATACGATCACGATACTCGGTCGAGAGCCCCTCTTGATAGTACGGCTATCTATCCTATAACCCGGTCTCTCACTAACATAATGAGACCGGTAAAATAGAAACCCTATCAAGATCATACCTTTGCCTTGCTCTTAAACCACTTGAGGTCGATGAAGACGATCTTCATCTCCTCAAGGCAAACCACCTTTCTTGATTGCGCCTTGCTTGGTGAAGATTCACATGACGCTCCCCCATACACCAAGATGGGGAAAGCACTCCTTCGGTATATCTTCACTTGGCCTTTCTCTCGATGATGAACACCTTGGCCTTGATCAACAAATGATCTTCTTCCCTAAACCTTGACTCCAACACATGGAGAACAAGCGAGACCTTGACTCCAACAAATGGAGACAAGCAACCAAATGGACACCTACAAATATAGCTCAATGCAAATATTAGTCCATAGAGATTGTCATTAATTACCAAAACCATGCATGGGATCAACCATGCACTTTCACATGTATAGCTCGATGTAGACTCCGCCTTCTTGATCCCGCAAGCAAGGAGGGAGTGGCTAGATAGATCTCGGCACCACGACGGTTGTGGTGGCATTGATGGTGTAGATCTCCGCGAGCAGGGCTTCGCCAAGCAAAGCAAGAGGAGAGGGAGAGGAGGAGGTGGCGCAGCAGCAGCAGCCCTACAGCTAGGGGTGGTGCGGCTAGGGTATGGAGGTGGAGATTGCGGCAGCCCTCCGGGAGGGGTGGCGCAAGAGGTGGAGCGGCTAGGGCAGGGGGCGGCGGCCAGGTGGAGGAGATCCAGGGGTGGTGCGGCTGGCCTCCTTGGTCCTCCTTATATAGGAGGCCAAGGAGTGCGCCCCCATCTCCCTTTAGGGCCGGCGGCTGGGGTGCCTTGGCCCCCAAGCCAGCCGCCCTAGGGTTAGGGTTGGTCGGCCCCCCTTTTGGGCTTAGCCCTAGCCCGCATGGGCCTTTATGGCCAGGTGGTGCGTGTAACATCCCAAATTAATAATAAGGATTAACAAGACCCAAAATTCAGAACCAACAAAAACTTTTTGAAATACTTCATTATTGGTTGTGTTTTTCTTTATATTGTTCTGTTTGATTTTGTGTGACTTGTTGTTTATGCTTGTTTGGTTAGTAAATATTAATCGAAGAACCCAACCCAAGTAAAAATATATTAAACTTTGGTGATCATGTTATGACAGGAGTAAATTCCATATATCTTTTCCAATCTTATTTTGGCCAAAGTTTATTTCAATGATGTTTGATTTCAGCTACAACTAAAATACCCTTTAGTTGAGAAAGTAAAAGTATTTCCAAAATTATGTGTTCCCCAAAAATATGGAGATCTATATGTTATCTCCTATTTAATTATCAACCTTTATATTTTGCATGTGTATGCAACTCCCATTTTATAAACTCTATTTTCCACTCCATTTGAAAACAACTCTAGTGGGAAATATATTACCCCACCTATTTCCTTTCTCAAACCTTTTTGAAAACAATTAAGTTTTGAGTTGAGACATTTCTTTAAAACATCATCTTGTCATAATTGAGTGTGATCATTTTTATAAGATAGTATTGTTAATTATGGAAATGGTGGTGAGATTAATTCATGTGATTTGAATTGCGTGGTCATGTGAATATTGTTGTGTGTTTGCTTGCTAAATAAAAATAAGAAGACAATTAAGTGTCACATAAAATAATAGGACCTATAATAAAAAGGTCTCATGAAATAATAAATATTATTTCATTCCCACAATTTCTTTTACCCAAAATGGGATCTCCATTTTTGGTAACCACTTAAACAAAATTGAACACCATCACCAATGCCTATCACCACAGCATTTGGACACTTGCATCCCACCATTTTATTTTAGCATTTAAAACCTAATGGTGCTTAATAGTTGCAAATAGTGCAAAATGGTACCCTATACCCCTATACTCAAATGGTAGCCCCCAAACCAGCCCTAGGCTTGTTCCCTTCTTGTCCAGCAGCACACCCAACACCTCCTACACCTGCTGGACACAACCCTAGCCACCCCTTACCCTAAACCCTAGTCCTAAGCAGCCATGCCATGGACATGGCCACCACCACGGGCACTTGACCAAACCAGCAGCAAGCCACTGCACCACCACGTCCTGGAGCTTGCCCTTGCTCCCTAGATGCTCCCCAAGTCGACCCCTTTGCTCCAGGCCCCTCACCCTGGCCGCATTTGCCGGTGAACTGCCGGCCGACGTCCGGTCGAACACGTTGTGTGCGTGCCCGCACCGCGACCACCCCGCCCGACCAGCACGCCCCCGAGCCCGCCCGAGGCGCGCCGACCACCAGCACGCACGCGACACTCACCCCACTACCCCCCAGACACGGCCCCTTGCCGTTTCTCGCCCCACTCGTCGCCGACCAAGCACGCCTGCGCGCCGCCCGTGCCACCCGCGGCTTGTCCACGCAGCCCCTTGCCCGAGCTCTCCCCGGCCTATAAAAGCCTCCCCTGGCCGCGGCTAAGCACCACACCACACCTCCACCACTCCCTCTCCCCCACCTCGATGCCCAGGAGCCGCCTGAAGAGGAGCTCGGTGCTCCACTTCAAGCAGCTCGGCCACCGAGCCGCGCCGCCGCTGTAGCTCACCGTCGGCCACGCCGCCGGTGCCCTGCTGCTGCCCCGACCACCCGCCGTCGCCCCCAGGCCTCGCCGCCGACGATCGCCGCCGGCAGGTGCCTCCCCGAGCCCCCTCTCTCTCCCCTAGCTCTCTGCCCATCGGGATGGAGAAGACGGCTGTGAGCCGTCGATCTGTTGATCAACGGCCACAGTTGTTTCCCGCCCAGATTTGAGATCTGAAAATCTGCTAAGTGCTGGAAATCTGTTTAGAGTACCCACCTTTGCATGCAAACTCTGGTGAATATGCTCCACTAAAATTTATAAACTTGATATGGTTGGATAGATCTAGTTCCATAGATTCATATGAAACTTTTATATTTCCAAAATAATCAGTCTAGCTTGATGGAAACTTGAGGCCAAGAAGCTATGTTCTAACTGTTTTCAGAAACTTCTGAAAACAGATTATTGCTTAGGATTTTGATCCAATCATAGAAATTAATCTAGATTTATTTAGATGTTAGTAGTGGCATGTCATGTTAGTATTGTTAGAGTACTGACATGACCAAGTGGTGTGACCTCAAAATAAAATTTTATACAGAAGATATAATCTGAGGAAGATAGCTAATCGGATTATTCCACCACATGAAATAACAGAACATAGCCCTTTTCCCATGCAAATTCCTATTCAACCAGAGGCCTAAAAATAGCAAACTAAAATGTTGTAGCTAATATAACATGCCATCTTCACATAGATGCAGGCCATGATCCTTGTTGGACATATTTCCCATTTGAAATAAAAATGACAAAGGTGTTAGTTTTAACTGAAAAACACAGAAAAGTTATTGTGGTACCAACTTTGGGAGATGCTTCCCAGAGATTGGTTTGACCAAAATTATCAAACTAAAATGTTATTAAAAGTATAACAACTAGTGAACCCAATGCCACTGGTTTGAATCCATTTGATGTTGTGGTCAAGTCAGAATGAAATTATCAAATCAGCTAGTTGTTAACACTTAAAATGATAAAAACTTCTGTCAGAAATTTGATTAGAATTTGAAAACCAATAACTTGAGATCTAAGAATCTAAAAATAGCAAATGAAAATGTTCTGGAAAGCTTATGAAATTATCTAACTCACTAAAGTGGTTTCACCCCATTTAGATTAATAAATAAATAATGTTATCCAAAATGCAACAGAAGGTATAAAACCTAAACTTGTTTGTTTCTGATACTCTACTAATCCAAATGAGGTCAAACCAATTTTGTTAGCTCACATATAAGAAATACTAGCTATCCCTAAAAGGATTTAATTTTTTAATACAATTAACTTGAGTTGTAGCAAAAACAAGAAAACCAACTTTCTGGATTAAAACATTTATGTAGGGAGTTTAATAACTCAAATTGAATTAAATCCAATTGGGTTGTCTTCTAAACTTCAATAGCTATCCACAGAATTTTAGTTCATATTTTTGTGACCAACAGAACACAAGTTATGCAATTAAACATGAAACCCTTGTTTCTGCCATAATTGTGACACATTTGAATAATGGGTAATTAAATCAAATTGAATTCAAATTGTGTGGCTTTGTGAGTGTAGTAGCTATGTGTGATGCTTGATAGTTGTTGTGATGCTTGGTTGAGTAATTTAGAAATGGTATATACTGCTTGTTTATTTTGATGATTAGATTACTTTGTGTGATTAATATAATTGCTTTGCTTGTTAAACTTGGTTGTCTTAAGTTGAGTACTAGCTTGAGTATCTAGCAATATCTCTACCATAGCTTGGTAAGATATTTAGAATTAAAGAAAGTAATTGGTGGATTAACTTTTGTCTGAAGTATTTCCTAATTGGATAAAGATGCTTCATCACAACTTTAAACCTAACTTTTTAACATGAGTAGTGTTGGTGATTGCCAAACTTGATTGTTAAATAATAATCTTCTCTCGTGATTGTTGTTTGTTAGTATTGCTTGATGTTTGTTAGAGTGTTGTACTGTATGTTGATTGTGATCTTTCCTTTTTACGACGTTAGATACCAACGCTATCGGAGTAAACCGTGGGAAGGATTTATTGGATAAGCACCGGAGTTTATTTCTTTGATCAAGAGTATCAAGTCCAGAGACATCACGCTGGAAACAGGCAAGCTACTTCACTGAGCTTGCATTTATATTCATCTATTTGATCACCTGAAGTATTCAAAAGTAGCGATGATTTTAAAACCTTTTTACAAAGATATGAAAAACTATTTTGTCAAGAGTAGATATGTATAACTATAGGATGGAAAAATATGATTTATTCCAAAACTCCTTTTCAAAGTACTTGGAAGAATGTGGAATGCCGAATGGTCGGCATGGAAGTGGAAAAGAGGTGATCGGTAATGTTTATGAAAAATGCACATTGTGTCTTAGTACCATGACGACCAGCCGATAACCTGTGCGACCACATCTACCCAAATATGGGAACGGGCGTAGTCATATAGTTTGCTCGTGTTAGTACTGGATACCTCATCGACGGAGATGACTCCGTTATGCATGAGGGGAGGGTCATTGCGACCTAACCCCCTGACCCGGGTCTCGGCAATCTGATGGATTGAGGGATTGAAGACGCCACCTTTGGGTCGCCGGAGAAAACTACGAGTCCTCACATCTAGGTTCCTCGACGGGGGATCCTGTACTAGGTGTCGGAGGAATGATGAATTCGTAAGGGTAGGGTCCTATACTAGCATGAGCAAAGGAAAGGCTATGGCCGGTGGTTCAACTTCGCATACACCTTGTATGGCGGGACGTGGCAGACACGATGAGCCACCGGATGGGTGTGGGAAAAGCGTGCTACCTCTGCAGAGGGTAAAACTATTCGAATAGCCGAGTCCTCGGATATGGACAGTTGGGAGGCTGTACTAGGCCTATGTGCAAGTTTTGGAAAAAGGTTTGAGATTTGAAAGAGAAAATGATGTGAAGGATGTTTATTGCAACTATGCCAATGTGTTGGTATGAGTTGTTGGAAATAATTGGACCATGATGAGACATGGTCGGGAAAAAGGAGGAGTTTTGGATAAATAAACAAAATGGTGATTTTCCGGGTAAAACGTTTTTAAAAAGGGACTTCTTATTTTAACAAACAGCTATTTTTCGGGAAAAATGTTTTAAAAGAAAACTCTTTACAAAGACAGTTTTATGAAAAAAAAAAGAATCTAAAGCCTTCTTTTCGTTTTCTTTAACAAAGGCTATAGATGTTTTGAAAAATACACAAGGTTTAGGAAAAGTTATAAAATTTCTCTCATTTTACTTCAACCAAAGTTATAGAGTTTTCAGACAAAGTTTTAATTGGACAAAAGTCTATCATTCTCTTTTTAATAAAGATTAGAGTTTTCAAAGCAAACAAAGTTTTACTCAAACTATAAACAAAAAAAAAAAAAAAAAGAAAAGGGTAGTGCATGCTCTTTCGGGGGTAGTTTGCGAGTACAATTCCCATTGTACTCATAATGGTTTCGTCCCTGGCTATTGTCTTAGCCAGATTTTAAAGAAGAGCAGCTTGAAGAAGGAGACGGAACTGACGTCAATGCGAACTAGGGCGCTTCCCAGTCAGTTGCCTGTAGGGTTAAGGCGAATGACTTGGGCTCCACGCTGTATGGTGATTTTCCGCTGCAAGTACCTAGTGAAGAGTATGACTTCAATCAAGTAAGTAAATTCCTTCGGTATGTATGGATTTTCTTTGGTTACCAGTTTGATTGTGCTCAGCGACACACTGATCATGGGATCGCTGATGTAGGCACAAGGGTATTTCGGACAGCTAGTCCGGGGTCCCCACAGTGCGGCTGGCCCATGAGGCCACTACACCACCCCATAATTCCATGTGGGCCCCAAACTCCTGTGGGCCCCACTTCTAGACTCCTCTAGAACCTTCTAGAATATTCCGGTACTCTACCGTAAAATTCCCGAACCTTTTCGATACCTCCGGAAACCACTTTCCTTATATGAATCTTATTCTCCGGACTCTTCCGGAACTCCTCGTGATGTCCGGGATCCCATCCGAGACTCCGAATCACCATTCGTTCATACCATCAAATATCTCATCGCTAACCCTAGCTACATCAGAGCGTTAAGTGTGCAACCCTACGGGTTCGAGAACATGCAGACATGATCAGATCAATAATCAATAGCGGGACCGGGATGCCCATATTGACTCCTACATATTCAATGAAGTTCCTTATCGATTGAACCACGATGCCGGAGATTCTTAATCTCATATACGATTCCCTTTGTCTCACCGATATTTAACTTGCCCGAGATTCAATCGTCGATATCTCCATATCTAGTTTCATCTCGTTACCTGGCAAGTTCTCTTTACTCGTCCATAATATAGGATCTCCGTGATTAACACTTAATCACATGGTTGCAACCTTTCTGATGCTATATTACCGAGAGGGCCCAGAGATATCTTTTCCGTCACAAGGAAGGACAAATCCCACTCTTGATTCATGTCACCCAACAAATACCATCGGAGATACCTGAAAGCCACCTTTATAATCACCTAGTTACGAAGTGATGTTTGATGTCCACAAAGTATTCCTCCAATAAACGGGAGTGACACAATCTCATGGTCTAAGGAAACTATACTTGGCATACTAAAAGTGTTGGCAATGAAAACTGTGTGACACGATCAATTGAACTCTTTATTATTTGGGTCTTGTCCATCACATCATTACTCCTAATGATATGACTCCGTTATCAAGTGACTATAACAAGTCCATGGTTAGGAAACTCTAACCATCTCTTGACTAACGAACTAGTCTGATAGAGGCTTACTAGGGACAACTGGTTGTTTATATGCCACACATGTATTATGTTTCCAATTAATACAATTATAGCATGGATAATAAACTATTATCATAAACATGAATGTGCTAATAAACCATTTTATTATTGCCTCTAGGGCATATTCCCAACACTCTTGCATGTGTTAGTGTTGTTCCTAGCATACGTTTGTATATGATGTACTTCTTTCTTACTTATCTTGAGAAATCAAGTTTGTGTATGTTGGTTGTATATCATGTATGTGTAATTTGTGTGTTGTGCCTTTATTGGATCTTGTGTGGATTTTATTTGGCTCATTTGAGAGATTAATGGACTATACCATTTTTGGGTGAGTGATTTGCTTTGTGCACTTCACAATCCTAAAAATGTGTATTCATCATGCACACCACACAATATTGATATATCAAGATTATCTAGTCTCTATGTGGTTTGTCATATTCATGAGAAATTCAAATTCTATAATGTTCATTAATTTCTCTTGTTGGATTTTATTTGCCTCTTGCTAGAAAGAAATGGATCATCACGTTATGGGGGAGTAATAAGCTATGTGCATATTACAATCCTAGAAAACGTGAACATTTAAGGTTTGCCACTTGGATTTGATATTGTAAATTATCTTGTTCCTATGTGGCATGTTTGCTCAAACAAGCTCAAATTTGCTTGAACATTCTTATTTGCTTGTCTTTTGGGTCTTGTGTGTGAGAGTTTTGCTTGGTATGGTTTTCCTCAAATATGTACTTCCATACACTATTTGAGAGACCATTTGTTCCATATTATTTTAACCATGGCTTTGCCGGTTGGTTCGAATAGCTGATGCTACCAACAAATTCTATCCAAATATGGTGTTTTATTTCTTATCTTTTGCCATATGATTTATTTTGTGAGGATGATCTGGGATATCTCTACTCACCGAGAAAATAACTCAAAGTACACATTGTCCTTGGACAATTGATATTCATGTTTGTGGTAGAATATTTTTGATTATCCTTGCATTGGCCTTTGCTTTTATTTGCCTCAACTATTGCCAAAAGTTTATTCTCTTTTCACTCCCATTGTCTTCCTTGCCTCTTGTGGATCTTTATGTCTTATTGATTTTGTAGTGTTTTAAATGAAAAATGAAAAGTAACGATCCCTTGTGTGTGCATTTTGTATTCAAATGCAAATCCTAAAGATAATGCACGAATCTTGGGGGAGCTTTCCTTTATTATTTAGAAGCCCGTCTTATCAATCGATATTTGATCCTTTCAATTGGCACTTGCTTTCTTTCTTATGTGTTTATGGAAGACGAACCTTTTCCTTTTGTGCTTTGTGCCATCATGGAAAGTGTAGAGAGTGTTTTGTTTATTTGTTGTAACCTTGCTCTCTCAAGGGAGTTGCTTTCTCATTCCTCATTTTATGTTTTATCTTCTTGAATGAGAAATTCCATTTGAGGGTTATCCTATTTTATCTTCTATGCTCTTTGGATTTGCTTTGGTACCATCAATTGGTATTAGCTGGAATTTGATATCTCCACCATAGATATTTGTTTCAATTGATATCTTCTATGGGAGCTCTGATTCCTTATTTCTTGTCATTTCTTTCACTTGATATCTTTCAAGTAACACCCTTCTTTTGGTATCTTTGCTTCTAGTTTGTACCTTACTTTCAATTGGTGTCTTATCATTCATGTGTTGTCTTGATTCGATTCCTATTGATATCACACTACATGTGTTGATGTGTTTTGGAATCCATCATTTGTTGATTTGGTTTTTGATGTAATTGGGACAACCATTTCGTGTCACATTTTGGTGTGCCCTCTTTGGTTTACTTGGTGTTTTTGTCCAAATTATATCTCTTTTTGGTTCTCGAAAGTCGTTCCATGCCTATTTACCAATTTATATATATTATGGCATGCTTGTCTTCCTTGACCCAATATATAGGGGATAATCTACCGAATCCTAAATCGTCTAAGATGTGCATGAAATTCAATTTCATATCTATATGAACATATTTATGTGGAGTGTGTCCTATGTATTGTAGTGTATCTAACTACTATGGGACCCAATGAGTTTGGGAACCATTTTGTACTTGAATTTTGTTTTAAGGTACAATGGAGATGCATTGGATGCTTGCCTCATTCATAAGGAAGGTGTTCTCAACATGTGATTATAGGAGTCAAGCTACGATGATTAATGAACTATCATCTTCTTCATCACCAATGACATCTCGGTAAAAAGTATCTACCTCATGCATACTTTTCTAGTATTCAACCTTGTATAGGTTGCTTCTTGGCATGAAAGCTTTTATGTGCAATTGTTGTGGTTTTGGCTTATTTCCTTCACTTGGTATATCTTTGTGATCTTTGTGATGAAATTGCAAAAACCTTTCCTTCAATTGGTATTCTTTCTTTATGATACTTGTTGCCTATCTCGAAGCATCTCCACTATCTCTTGTTCCCTTAGTGATATGTGTGATGTCTTTGACGTGTTTGAAGTTCATTTATATACAATAATATAAATTTGAGCTATGTTCTATGCTTTTAAGCAATAATCTTATTTGTGTATTTATGACTTCCCCTTTGGATACCTTATTCTCTTCTTCTCTAACAATTTCGTATGTACATGTTTCTTTGTGGGTGTATATCATCAATGACTTATCTACTTAGAAACCTATACGTATGAGAGAGGTAACTTTTTCAATTGGTATCCTTTTCTTTTCGAGTCACCTTGATTATTATCTTTGATTTTTTGGTGGCTTCAAAAATAAAATAACTCGTGAGTGCTTGTCTTACTTTTATTTGCATCTTTACGTACTCATGTTTTATTGAAGATCTTTGACTTCATCCTTATCATGGTGAGCATGTTGATTTGTATTGCCTATAAATGTTCTCACTAGGTTTTGGCCTTTTCAATTGGTTTTAGTTTCCAATTGGTATCCTTGAGCTTCTGAACATATTATTTTTCTTTAAAGATCTTATTTGTATCTCGGTTGGACCGCTTTTGTGTTGAAACTTTTGCATTGGTATCTTCTTATGGCTCAACCATATCTTTGGTGCAAGTGCTATGTGTTTTGTTTTAGCTTTATGCACTCTTACACTTGTTGTGTGTTCTAGATGATTTTCGGGGAGTGATGATTCCATATTTGTTCACTCCTCAATAGTGCATGGACATTGGGGAGCTTCTCCATTTTCACGTAGAACACTCCTTTGCTCAAATAATAAAATCTTTTGGTGTGTTGGATCTTCTCGATTGCTTGTCCCTTTGTGGGGAGATGTTTAGAGGGATATCTTTTAATTTGCAATCTTTGGATTTTCAGTATAGTTTGATTTCCTCCAAGTATTCGTCATTGGATATGTGCATTTGATTTCACTCATATTCTTGAGAAATGTACACCTTGTGGAGGAACTCATATTATGTTGGCCTTCTAAATTTTTCCTCCCATTTCGGCAATGGATGCTAATGGGGGAGAAGTTTAGAGGGTTTAAGGGGAATTTGGCTTTATGTTTTTATTTGGTTCTTAAGCATTTGCCTTTAATGCTCTTGTGTCCTTGCTTGTTTGTCTCGCAAGGATGCTTAATTCATTATATAAACCCTCTTAAAAGGGATTGTCATCAATTACCAAAATGGGGAGATTGAAAGAGCATGGTTGCCCCCATGTGTGGTTTTGGTAATTAATGACAATCTCTATGGACTAATATGTGTATTGAGCTATACTTGTAGGTTGTGTCCATAAGGAATGTTTGATCTCCATATGTTGGAGTCAAGGCTAAAAGAAGAATATTACATGTTGATCAAGGCCAAGTGCAAGTCGATCAACACACAAGGCTAGGGATGTACCATGAGAGATCGTATGGTAAGCAATTGTCAATATAGCCTTGTAAACTAACCCATGATCTATGTGCTTGTATCTCTATGTGTTGTTAGGTATTTCTCCATGAGCATGCAACAAAAGGGAGATCCTATGTAGCCCATGGAGGATGGCATCACGTGGTGATCGTCATCAAGATAAGGGCCGGGTGAAGATATGTCGAAGAGTGCCTCTTCCATCTTGGTGTATGGAGGAGCAATATGTGAGTCTTCACCGAACAGAGCGCAATCAAGAAAGGTGGTCCAACTTGAGCAGGTCAAGATCATCATCATCAAGCTCAAGTGGATTATGCGCAATGCAAAGGTATGATCTTGATAGGTTTTATATTTTACCGGTCTCATGATGTTAGTTGAGAGACCGGATTATAGGATAGATAACCGTACTATCAAGAGGGGCTCTCGAGCGAGTATCTTGATCGTATCGTCGTAGAGAGCTCAAACCTTTGCATCATTGGCATCATATTTATTGGTTATTATTTGGCTCTTATGTACATGAGTGGCTGGTGCTTGTCGTGCTCGTCATGACAAGCCCAAGCTCATCGGAAATGGATTTCAGTTGCATCTTCTATTGCGTTTTCGGTGTTGGAGATTTTGCTGGTTCATCTATGTGGAAGGTTTCACTCTTCCATTTATTTGCGAAATCTCCCTTGGTTGTTTGCAATTTTTCCACCTTTTGTAGGGTAGTCCTTATCGTCCTCTTTCCAACAAAATTGGTTTCATGTCAATCGGAGTTTCCTTGCCAAAGTTATTCAGTTTCAGGGTGTGCGGAGGTAGTACCTCCACCTCTGGTGGTAGTACCGCCAGTGGTACCGCCACAGGGGCTCTGTTGCACTGCAGCGGTAGTACCTCCACCTTTGGAGGTAGTACCGCTGCTGTGGGTACCGCCAGTGGTGCCGCCACAGGGGCTCTCTGTTGCACATCAGCGGTAGTACCTCCACCTTTGGAGGTAGTACCGCTGTTGTGGGTTCCTGTGCCCCTGCCTGGAGGTAGTACCTCCGCCTCTGGAGGTAGTACCGTTGTGGTGGGTTCATGCACTCCTGCCTGGAGGTAGTACCGCCAAGCTTGGAGGTAGTACCGC
Source organism: Puccinellia tenuiflora (assembly GCA_012064385.1). NCBI lineage: Eukaryota > Viridiplantae > Streptophyta > Magnoliopsida > Poales > Poaceae > Puccinellia > Puccinellia tenuiflora. Next base: position 652,743 of record QRDG01000269.1, read on the forward strand.
TGCAGTGGGATGTTTTCAGCCCGAAACAGCTAGTTTTTGGGGCCACCCATTTAAGGGGCCTTCTTCCCCAATAGGTGGCTAACTATTGGCACTCTCTCTCTCCTCCATTGTTAACTTTTGAGAGCTTGCTTTCTCTCCATCCCTCCATGATTCTTGCCTCTTTTTAGAGGGAAAAGAGAGAGTAGATCTAGATCTACAATCCCACCAAGCCATATCTCCTCTAAGTGAGGGGAAGCCTTTGGATCTAGATCTTGGAGTTGCTTTGTGTTTCTCCTTTGTTCTTCTTATCAAATCCCTCCCTAGCATTAGTTGCTTTGGTTGGATTTCAGAGAGAAGGACTTGACCACTTAGTGTGTTCTTGCCCTTGCATTAGGTGCATCGGTTTGAGTTCCCCATGATACGTCTCAAACGTATCTATAATTTTTGAGTGATCCATGCGAGTTTTGTGATATTGTCACATGTTTTTACTATCATTTATATCATTTTTATGCATTTTGTCGGACTAACCTATTGACAATATGCCTAGTGCCAGTTCCCTGTTTTTGTATTTCAGAAAATTTACTTCTGGAAATATTCTCGGAATTGGACGAAAATTTACGGAGATTTTTTATGCGAAATAAGACACCAGAAGACCAAAGGGGAGCCTGAGGGGCCACCCATAGGGCCATGGGTGGGGCCCGCCCCTGCTCCTGGGGCACCCCCTCGGCCCCCTCCGACGTCTATAAAATCCCTTTTAACCTAAAAACGTCGGGGCGGCCATTATTTTCCAGAAACTCGACCCCGACGCGCCGTCACCGAAAACCCTAGTTCGGGGTCCAATCTGAAGCTGATCCCGACACTCTGCCGGAGGGGAGATCGATCCCGGAGGGCTCTTCGTCGTCATGCCTTCCTCCGGGATGATTTGTGAGTAGTCTCACCTTGGACTACGGGTCCATGGTAGTAGCTAGTTGGTAGTCTCTCTCTCTTGTGCTTCATGTCTTATGATCTTGTGAGCTGCCTAACATGATCAAGATCGATTATTGTAATGCTATGTGATATGTTTGCTGGGATCCGATGGATTATGAAGTTATGTTCAGATTGTGCATGATTCTTATATGAGTAATTTATGTTCTTGCATGCTCTCCGATGTGCGTAGTTACTTTGGCCAAGTGATTGTGTGTATCTCCAAGAGAGGGTATTTATGCTAGATAGTGGGTTCATGCCCCCTTTTGTTCCTGGGGACGAGTGACAGAAACGTCTAAGGGCGAGGGTGTGCTGTTGCTACTAAGGGTAAAACAGCGGTGTTAATGTCTATTTTGATATTAGTATTGCTTACTTAATGCACTTTACTTAATGCAATTGTCTGTTGCTTGCAACTTAATACCGTTGGGTGACAGGCTGGATAGCGATCCCACAGTGGACTTTTTAGACAAAGACGCAGTTGGACTCAACGGTCTTTGTTCCTTGTCATGATGCCTCCATAAATATTATCATGTCCTTTTTGTCATAGCTAAATTGGGTTTGTGTCATGATCTTGTCAATTGCCTAGCTGTAATTCGTTCACCCATCACATGCATATTTTATCTACTTGAGAGACTCCATTAGTGAACCCATGGCCCCCGGTCCATCTTTTTACATTGTTTACAACCTCATTTACTTGCTTTTAATCATCATTACTCCTCTGGTCACTTTTCATATTTTATCTATTTCATCATACAATTAACCACTTTGTTTTCTGCGAGACCGGAAAGATTGACAACCTTTCCGCCGTTGGGGGCAAAGTATTTTGATTGAGTGTATGCAGGTCCACGTCTGTTGAAGGTCAAGCGCCAGAGATCTTCAACATTCACCTCGTTGTTGATTTCAAAGTCCTACTGGTTCGATAAACCTCAGTTGGTTAAACGAGGGAAAACTGCTACTAGCTACAATTCCGCCTTCGCTTGGGGCACCACCCAACTTATCAATATCTACCATCACCCACGGTGATACATGGGATTGAAGTTTGAGAAGCTTGTTACTCTTGGGTGCATAGGGCTTCCAAGAACTTGTGCCTCTTGGGTGCATTGTGTACCCTAGACGGTTGGCGGGTGTCTCAAAGATCTTCAAGTTGTGAAGATTCGGGCACATTCTACGGGTTTGGTCAACGCCCTCAAGACGACCTCATTGTACGGGTTTGGTCAACGCCCTCAAGAAGACCTCATAGTGGATGAGCATATCCCCTATCGGGTATTTCCCACGGGAGAAGCTCACGGAGAATAGGGTGAGAGCATGCGTGCTTGTAGGAGGGCCAAGGAGCCTCCACACCCCTCCAACGTAGACGTACTTCCATTGGGAAGGAACTACGGGAAACAAACCTCTGTCTCCACTTGTGTCGGTTATCTCTATAACCAAACCCTTTTACTTATGCATTTACTTTGTGATAGCCATCGAGCTTGAAGTATATATCTTGCTATCCTTGTTGTTAACTTGCCTAGTATAAGTTGTTGGTGCACATAGGTGAACCTAGTATTTTAGGTTTTGGGCTTGATAAATTAAACGTTAGTTTTATTCCGCATTTATTCAAGCCTAAACGTAAAAGTTTTAAATCGCCTACTCAGCCCCCCTCTAGGCGGACATCTCGTTCTTTCAAAGGAACTTCTTGTATCTTAATTGCATAGTTGCTTGAGAGGGATACGTTCAACATCTTCCTCCCTGTGTTCGATAAACCTTTGGTCACTCACTTATGGGAAATTTGCTGTTGTTCTACAAACCTCTGCGCTTGGAGACCCAACAGAGTCTACAAGAATAGAAGCGTGTAGTAGACCTCACCATCCTAGTTAGAATTCGAAACATGTGATAAGTATCGTGTAGCCAATTGCCGAGTATGTTTGCAATGATACGTGGCGTGTACAAATTAGAAACTATTTGGATTACTGATCACATAGAACGAGCAAACTTGCACTGGAAAAATTAGGGTTTGATCGTCTCATCATGATCACAGAACTCACACTTTTTACTTCTATGCTAGTTGTCTTTTGCAAGGTTATCTTTAGTAAGGATTACTCCTTTATGAAGATACCACGCAAAATTATTTATTTTAGCGGTATCTTCATTTTCATACTTTCATGTTATTATTGACTAGCACTCCTGATTGAACTAACGCTCTATACCTAGAATTTACTTCTGTTCTCAATAGGTTTCATCGAAATTCATAGGTCTCTTGCGATAGCTGGACCAAAGCCAACCTTCCAATTAAGACATTACATGCCGCAAGCCTGGGACTAAGTAGATCACGTCTGAACGTCACATTCAGTGGAGATAATTTCAACACCGTAGTAATAGTACCGGTTTTGTGGCGGACGATATTATATATAGCCGGATATTATTTCAAGAGAGTGGTATTTCCTAACCAAGTATCTTCGCTAAATCTAGTCTCCGATCTATCCTTAATATTAAATGATCCAAAACGGAAGAAATGATTCTTCGTCACCATTAAATTAGCCTAAATATCAGTCACCCAGTTTCCAAATGACATGTGAAAATGCTTTTGAGCCAATATAACACCTACAGTCAAGTTCATACGCCTTTGATGGCAACTGTCTACGCTTCAACAGTGGATAGGCTATGCCACTATGGGAGCCATTGGTATCGATGAGGACAGCCGGGCAATAGAAAAACGTTGACCGGTACATTAACATGCATATTTTTGTTCAAAACTCGACCTTGAGGCACACCGCATAAGTGAAATAGTGAAAGCACACATATATTTACATCTTCAAAAGTTGGTAGCACATCAACAATGTCACCAAAGCTATCATAAGTAACTTTTGATTGACAAATTTTACCGTTGATTTCTTCAAAATAGACTACAAGAAAAAGAACAGTAAAAAGATGACAGTACATTTTTTTCCTATAAAAGGTTTTTGTTTTGTTTTGAGAAGAACCCATAGAAAGATAGACACTACTTTTGTAGAGTTTCTTTTGTGGAAGTGCAGCAACGGGCTGGTGCCGTTAACACCACTGGACAAGTCAAACCGGGACACTGGACGTAGTAACTACTACACACCACCGCGTATGGGCCTTACGTTTGAAGCGGCCCGTCGGCCTGTTTTTCTGGCCCCGGCGCCGGTACCGGCTTAACGAAGCGCTTCCAGTACCAATGCCGTGCCCAGACCGCGCCCATGGCCTCTATGGGCACGCCCTTGGTCTCCGGAAGGAACACGATTATGAACGCCGTCATGACGACGACCCAGGCGGCGTTGTAGGCGAAGGAGCCGAACTTGAAGCTGCAGAGCATGGCGAGGAAGGACTGCGTCTGCACGAAGGTGAGCGTGAGCGAGATGGACTCGCTCATGCTCTGCCCCGCCGACCTCACCTCCAGCGGGAAGATCTCGCTGGGGATGATCCACTTGAGCGGGCCCCAGGACACGCCGAACCCCGCCACGAACAGGCACACCAGCGCCACCACCGCCACCGCGTAGGGCCTCGGCATCGCCTTCCCGCCGTCGGTCCCCAGCTCGGCGCCGAAGATCCACGTCATGGCCACCAGGCACACCAGCAGGACGCTGCCGCCAAATATGAAGAGGAAGCGGCGCCCGTAGCGGTCGACGGAGAGCGCGGCCACCATGATGGACGCGAGGCTGACGACGTCGGTGATGATGGAGCCCAGGATGGCCTTCTGGCTCGTGAACCCGATGGTGTAGAAGAGGAGCGGCGCGAAGAGCGTGACCACGATCATGCCCGTCAGCTCGAAGAAGAGCGGGATGGCGATTGCCATGACCAGGTGCGGGCGGTACTCGCGCTGCAGGATGCGGCGGAACGCGCCGGTCTTGTGGAGGCTGCCCTCCTCCGCGGCGTGCATGATGTCCTTGAGCTCGACGTCGACGTCCGCGGACGGCCCGCGGATCCGCCGCAGCGAGTCGCGGGCCTCGTCGACCTTGCCGCGCAGCACCAGGCTGTTGGGCGAGTCCGGGATGAAGACGGCGCCGACGAGGATGATGGCGGCCGGGATGATGCCCACGCCGAGGGACAGCCGCCAGCCCCAGTGCGCGATGGTGTTGGCCTTGTAGTTGACCAGGTCGGCCACGAACATCCCCACGTTGAGGAAGAAGTGGAAGATGCTCGTGAACGCGCCGCGCCACCGCGCTGGCGCGATCTCCGCCAGGTACACCGGGGCAGACTGCAGCAGCAAATTATAGCAGTCAATTACGATCAGTTTGACCGATGCGCGTCTCCCAACAACATGACACTAGATGCTAGTAGAGCACAGTGTGCACATGGTATCGGGAGTTGGTTTCCGCTGCCAGTTAGAGTAATCACCTGATTCGTGAAGCCGACAGCGAAGCCTAGGAGGATGCGGCCGATGACGAGCATGTAGATGTTGACAGCGGCGCAGTTGAGGATCGCGCCGACGAGGAAGAAGGAGGCGCCGATGAGCATGGAGTTCCGACGGCCCACCCTCCTCGTGACGTGGCCAGCCACCAGGCAGGCGAACACGCCGGCGAGGTAGAGGGAGGAGACGAAGGTCGTCAGCACCTGGCTGTCGAAGATGCAGTATGCGTCCTGCTGCGCGTTGTTCATCTTCTCGATGATCTCCGGGAAGAAGGCTTCCAGGAACGACTGCATCTGCGTCAACCCGCCTGAAATTTTAGATTCACACTATCGGCCGGCGTCAATGGTCATACTGATTATACGTACATCAGGTCAGATCAAATGGAAATATGTGCAAAATAAATCTTCTATACCAACATCTATGTATAAGAATATTTTCGGATCCAATAGTTCAAATCATACTACGACAAAATGTCCTGTTCTTGACTTCTCAAACGACGTCACATAGCTCGTTTTTCCTACAACAAGAATCGCCAAGCCTTTGCCATATGCCTCCATGGCTCCATCAACTCGAAAGATCCGAGTAACCACGAGAACATCAAGACAGAGCCCTCCCATACCCGTTCAACATCACGTAGGACTCACAATCACTGAATCAAGTGCTAAAGCTTAATCAGCTAGATGAAGAATTTCCAAGATTCGTCTTTGGTCGGATCTACGGGAGTTGGCTCTGATAAATCATACTATTCATTAAACTACAACTTACGCTGCTTCTAAATTATGATCATAGTTCTTGCTAGGTGTCTCGGCAAGAGAAAAAGAACGAACGAAGAGAGCAAAAATTCACAAGATGCATATCCAAAGCTAAGTTTACAACAACACTGACCTGTAATACTGATGTCGTATCCGAAAATGAGCCCGCCGGAGGCCGCCATGAGGCAGCTCATCACGACCGTGAAGGTTATCTCGCTGCTGTAGCCGGAGGCCGTGCCGGCGACGGCGGCGTCCACCGCTAGAACTCCTGCCCCCGGCATCTTGGACGTTGCGCAAGGAGACAAAGCTAGAGGTTGACAAAAAAAAAAGATGCTCCGAGGGCGGGGTCGGAGACAACTCAACGCTAGCTAGTGTCAGTTGGATGATACTTGTAGTGGCAGTGAGTCAAGCGCGAGTACTTGGTCAGACGGGAGGAGAAGCCGACTGCACCCACAGTCAACAGGGACAGCGAGAGATGTCAGGATTATATATCAGTACAGTGCTAGTACTATTAAATCAGGTACATATACGATTGATTACAAAGTTTGAACGGATTATCTTCGCTCCTCTTATTTTCGCAGAAGGAGTACAATATAAATAAAACGAACAAGTCGTAGCAAACATGTATGTCCAGTTGTACTGAAGGTAGCGTTGATTTTCTTTCGATATAAGTCCACATATCATACACAGATACACTGCATGGTCCAGGCTTGCAATTCAACTTGCATGAATATCCTAAATTTGCATCCTGCATTTTGTGAAGAAGTCAGCACAGTTTGAATACGGAATAAACACCGATGAGCCGTAGTGATGTACTCTGATGTGAACTAAGTTAGCATTGTCACAGTATTTATGATAATTAACTACTAACACAGTATTTGATAGACAACTTGATGTACACACATGCCGGCCACATGTAATATGTTATTTCCATGTACCTCTAGGCAGTACTGTGCGTCTGGTACACCACATGCATTCTTCTTCTTAAGAAAGGGGACTTGGTAAACCCAGCACAAGCCTAGCTAATGAAGTGGTCTAAGAAATGACAAGATCTATCTTGAAGCGATCTTCGGTTGCTGAGCACATATAAGTTTGAGATTTTCACATTTCTGAATAGTTTTAACATTAAGCAATCGCAGTTGGTTGTAGGTGATACCGATGTCTCATGGTGTATACAAAAAAAATCGAAAATGAGGATAACCCCGATTTCTACATGATTGATGCATATGGCCATACATTAATTAAAATCCAGATAAGCCCGACAAATTTAACCAAACAAGAAGGATAAAAAAAACAAAGTCAAGGCCTCATGCCTCGTGACAATACCTCCACCAGCTTAAGAAGAAATCACCACATGTGCGTCGATGGTGACGAGTCCAACCCGGTCGATCTTGAGATTTTCGTCCCCAAAGCCAAGTTCCAAGCCACCACTTTCGGGAAGGGCGCGACACAAACGCTCGTTGATGATATTGCCAGATCATAAGTAAGTGCAAACTTATTGTTGACGTTTCTACAATCATCACATGTCTGACAAACGATCCTGACTAACCAGATGTCGCTGGAGGAGAAGTCGATGACGTCCCATACTGCCACGCCTTCAGCCATTGTCGCACCACCTTCGATCGAGCAACAACAAGCATGACTTGACACCATAGAGGAGACACCGTGCATCACACCTGCTTGGAGCAGGAATGATTTGGCCGCTACACATGTGACGTCGTGCATAGCCACCACCAACCAGGCATGAATGGACACCTACACCAAAGACATCATGTGTAGCATCTGCTGAATCGAATCGAACCCGATATCGAAATGGAACTGGTGTCTCATACCGCCACATGACTCAAAACTCCACGGTCACTAAAGAGAACATTTCATACCGCCATAGGACGTACTATACCGCCATCAGCCGCGACACACGGAGATGGAGACCATCACCAATTCAAAGATCCACTAGTGTGTTATCCACATAAGACACAACTACAAATTATGTCGCTGTCGAAAAACTAGGACCATTGCCCCAAGCACCAAACTCCATGCGACGCCATCGGCTGACGTCATAACAAACAGATCACAGCAAGATCCACCGCCAAAAAATCTGATTCTACGCAGCACCAGCCGTTGGCAGTCACCATCCCCATTGCGAGCCGTTGCAATCAATGGGCCCTATGGCCGCGGAAGAACTGAGTCCCGGCAGCCTTGGCACCCTCCCCCACTTTGTATCCAGTACACCCCCTTTGTATGAACCGTATACATAATGGGTGTATAATACACTTTTTCTTCGGTTCTACGTTTTCCCATAATCAGTCAACACTCTAGTTACCTTAGCAATTCATCTACTTTCTGTTGTTGTTAAGTTCTATTGGTTTGAGAAACCAAGTAAGTAATTAAGCGAGAAAATGACCCCCCCCCCCCCCCCCCCACACACACACACACCATCATGATGTAATTGTCATGGGGCAGGTCGAGGCTAACGCCCGGGGCGGCAAAGTGGCGGATCTAGAACTCGATCCGTGGGGGTGCCAAGCTTGCAAAATCATCCTCATTGGGCTTGTCGACCTTGGAATTTAGCTAGGAATAGATGGATGCTTCACTAAATTGGAGATTTAACCATAAATATAAGCCAGTTTAGCACTTTTACACATGGTATAAACATAGGACTGGTCCAAATACTAGTAGGTAAACAGATTATGTATTTTTGAACCCATGGCGCCCCCACTGGATACACCCCGCAATGAAGAACGAAAGGAAGGGAGGCGCTAGGAATTCAAACTAGTTGTCTATGAAAAGACCGAGTGCATGCAAAACAGGAGATGAACGAGCACAACGTGCCTTAATTACCGAATAGCTCAAGCAATTTAGTTAATTCCCTAAATATTACCTGGATTGGCATTATGACGAGCGTTTTGCTACAAGTTTGTATTTTATCTGATTTTTTTATGTTGTTTATGTTCTTCTAAATTGTAACTAACACCTATGCTTTTGTTGAGAAATCACACACCAAAAATTTGTAAGGTTTTCTAAATAGGCCTTGGTTTGCCCCTAGCCGTGCACGAACGAAAAAGACGTTTCTGTTGAAAACTTCTCCATCCGTCGTGGTCAGCTTGTCCAGACGATGGGAATGAGTAGTTAAGCAGAAAAGTGGTAGGCCACACAGAGCGAATGAAAGCCGCTTTGAAATGGACTGAGATCGATACAATGATAAGTTTGAGATGCTCGGAGCTTTCAGAATAGTTAGATCATCTCCAACAGGCGCGGTAAAACACGCTCGCACTGTAAAAACTGCCGATTTAGCACTCGGGGAAGTTGGACGCACGCTCCAGCGGACGCTGCATTTTGCCGCGTGCGGGATAAAGCGGCAGCGCACACGCTATATATTCCGCGCTGGATAAGTTTGCGCCTCAAACCGCTCTCTCTCTCTCTTCCCGCGCGCGCACTGAAGTTTCTTTTCCCCACCGCTCCTGTCGGGGAGATGAACCCCGGATACCCTAAAAACGCTCACTTCTTCAAACTCCTCAAGCCGGCTGCGACACGCCGGCTGCATCATGCCGGCACCGTTCGTCCGGCTGCACGATGCCGGCTGCACCAATCCGGATGCATCCGTCCGGCTGGACTGAAGCCGGATCAACCAACCGACAGTTCCGTACCAGTGGGCCAGCCCCGCGTAACCGCTACCTGTGAACAGTACCTCCTATCGGGCGTTTCCTGTACAGCATCATGACAATTAGCTCCAGTCGGACCAGAGTGTAGCTGATGTCATAGGGATAGCCATGTAAATTCCTTGTAATCCAAAACCCTAGCCCGTCGCCTATATAAGGCGGGCTAGAGCCCCCTGTGCGGGGTAAGCTTCACAAGTTCCATACACTGGATCGTCTCACGACGATCATCATCTTCTACCTCCAGCCGGCTGCCACCTGAAACAGCTCCAGGAGCATATTGTAGCCCGAACTCTGTGATCAAGTAATAGAAATCAGAAGAGCAGCACGTAGGGGTGTTACCTCTACAAGAGGGCCCCGAACCTGGGTACATCGCGTGTCTTTGCGTGCTTGTTACCCAATCCCGAGCGAACACCATCGTTGCCTTGCCCCACAATCTTTCCCATCTTTGATGGGTATGCCGTGCAACCCACCACGACATTTGGCGCCCACCGTGGGGCTCGCGACGAGCGGAGTCATGTTCTGCGCGGGATCCCGTTCCATTGATGACCGGCGCGTCGTCTCCGGCCTCGTGCTCTCCATCGGCTCCATCGGCTGCATCATCGACAACACCCAGAGCTTCGTCGGCGTGGGCTTCACCAGCGGAGGCGTCATCGTCACCTTCGGCGACTTCCCCGTCTACGTCGCCGTCGCTGCAAAGGAGTACCCGGAGGAGGTCCTCACATGTCTGGCTCCATCGGCCTTCAACGCCGGCACGCGCGGCTGCGAGTCCTTCTTCAACCACCTCGACTCCGGCAGCGCGGACTGCGACGACACCGAGCTCTGCGTCTACGCCGAGGTGCACACGGTCGAGCATGCGGCCGCAGGAGGCGTCACCGGCAAAACCCTCCACAAAGCTGGCGAACCTTCGCGTTTCCAGCGCAACCTCGAGGCGGAGTTCGAGTTGCTGAGCACTCCCATCGCACCGAGTGCGGACCCATCCAAGGCGGCAGCCGAGCTCGAGAAGATGCGCCAGCAGATGTACGACAAGGCACTCCACTTAGCCTCGACGCAGCGCCGACTCAACGCCACGATGCGCGAGTACAACACCGTCCACGGTTTCGAGCCGGCAAGAGGCAACACGGACAAGCTGGGCGAGATCAGGCGCAAAGGAGGGGACCTCGGCGGAGCATTGAACCGTGCTGGACAGCTGCGCGAGAACTCCAACATCGTCCAACCGGAATACAGTTGTCCGGCTCAAAACATGAAGGCCGCGGAGGTGGCGGCAGCCGAACTTCCTCATCTCCAAGGCGAAGAGCTACGTCAACAAATGCGTCGGGTTCAAGAACTCATCGCCACGGCCAACCGGCAGCAACGCGAAACCGAGCCGGCCGGAAGCAGGGACTTAGCACTATACGCTCCTCCACCTGGCTATGACGCAGCCGGCAAATCCAAGCAGGGCTACGAAGCGTCATCGACAAGTCGCGGCAGGCCAAAGGACAAGCAACCACGTGCTCATCGCGAGAGGAGCGCGAGCTCACATCCCCGAGATCATGGTCGTGATCCGGCTGGACGACCTAAAGACGGAGACGACAACAACCCCCGAGCCGCACGCAGCGTCAAGGAGCGAATCGGCCACAAGGTCACCATCGACCAACGCCTGGGGCCGCTGGGACCGGAAGCCGGCAACGACGCTCGACAACACATCCAGTCGCTCAAGGCCTCAAGCACCATCGAGGAAGAATACGTCGCCGCGCATAGCTGTTTCGGACCACGCATCCGGACAGAGCAATTCCCAAAGGGATTCACGCTCCCGAGAGACACGCCAAAATATAACGGCACCGCCAAGCCGGAGGACTGGCTGGCCGATTATGTCACCGCAGTCAACATCGCAGGCGGCAACAAGCGGGTGGCCGTACGCTACGTGCCGCTCATGCTCCAGGGATCGGCTCGGACCTGGCTGAACAGCCTCCCGGCTGAAAGCGTCAACAGCTGGTTGGATTTCGAGGAAGTGTTCAACCACAACTTCACCGGCACTTACCTGCGCCCGGGCAACGCGCAGCTGCTTGCGATGTGCAAGCAGAAGGAGGACGAGTCGGACCGTGCTTATCTAACACGGTGGACCGGCCTGCGCAACTCCTGTGAGGGAATCCAAGAATTTCAAGCCGTCTAGTACTTTGTCCAAGGCTGCAAAGACCAGACTCTACTCAAGCACAAGCTCCTGAGCAAAAGCCTGAAGACCATGGCGCACCTCATGGCCATCGCGGATGAGTATGCCACCGCTGACACGGGCATGACCAATCCGATCCGACTCGACGAAGCCGGAAGGATCATCACGGCTGAGCCGGCTACGCACGGAAGCCGAACGGAAGCGCAAGAAGGAAGATCAACCCGGCGCGACTCCGATGCGTCCGGCAAGCGCAAGTCCACTGACGACCGCGTCGAGTCCAAAGTCGTCACTACCACAGAGGGAAGGCCGGCAAATGGCTTCGACAACCGCCGCATGAGAACGAGCAGCGACATGCGCTGGACGAGTCTCTGCTCGACCGGCCGTGCCGAAACCATGGCGATCAGCCAGCCAACCACACTGTGAGACAGTGTAACCTCGGCCGTCCGAGGCCGCCACCGTATGGACGACGGGATCCGCCTTCACCTCCGGACGAAGCCGGACGGGATGATCGGAGGCGCGACGACAGGCGGCACGAAGACAGGAATCGCGATGATCGCCAACGCGAGGACCAAAGGAGGGAACGTCTTCCATCTCCACCACCAAGGGATCGCGATGAATACCGGAACCTGGACGCCGCCTACATCATGTTTGTCAGCGAGCGCGACGACAAGCAAAGCCGGCGAGAATGATTCAAGGAGGTGAACGCTGTGGTTCCACCCGTCCCCCAGTATTTCAACTGGTCGGAAGGAGCGATCACCTGGGACCGCAGCGACCACCCGGAGCTGATGCCCAACCCAGGCAGCTATGCTCTAGTTCTGGAGCCCATGATCATCTCCCCCAAGAACGCATGCACCTTCTCTCGCGTCCTCATCGACGGAGGCAGCAGCATCAACATACTCTACCGTGACACGCTGGAGAAGTTGGGCGTCTCCTAGTCCAGCCTGATGCCAAGCCGGACGGTCTTCCACAGCGTCGTACCAGGGCGAGCCGGCTCCTCCATGGGGCTCATCCGGCTTGACATCCTATTCGGCACCAAGGACAACCATCGTCGCGAGATCATCTCCTTCGAGGTGGTTTACCACACCAGCGCCTACCACGCCATTCTTGGGCGGCCGGCGCTCGCGAAGTTCATGGCGGTACCTCACTACGCCTACCTCAAGATGAAGCTACCAGGCCCGCGCGGAATCATCACCATTTCCGGAGATTACAAGCGCTCCATCGCCTGCGCCACCGACAGCGCGAAGGTGGCCGAGACCATGGTCTGCAACGAGGAGATGCGGCAATTCAAGCGCAAAGCCAGCGAGGAGAAGCTGGAGATACCGGAGTCGGCCAAGCCGGATAGCGAGTCGAATTTCCAGGCGGCACGAGACACTAAGAAGATCTACTTCGATGACAACGAAAAGTCCAAGTTCGTCGTTGTGGGGGCAAACCTGGACCCCAAATAGGAAAGCGAGCTCGTCGAATTCCTCCGTGAGAACCGGGACATCTCCGCGTGGTCCCCCAAGGACATGCCTGGTGTGCCGAGGGAATTTGCCGAGCACTCTCTACACGTCCGGCTAGACGCGAAGCCGGTCAAGCAATCCTTACGCCGTTTCGCAGAAGAAAGAAGGAAGATAATAGGAGAAGAGATAGCCAGGCTGCTTGCAGCCGGGTTCATCATGGAAGTACAACACACGGAATGGCTAGCTAAACCAGTTCTAGTGCTCCAGAAAAACAAGAACTGGAGAATGTGTATAGATTACACTCATCTTAACAAGGCCTGCCCCAAGGACCCCTTCGCCTTGCCGCGCATCGACCAAGTGATCGACTCCACGGCCTGCTGCGACCTCCTCTCCCTCCTCGACGCCTACTTCAGCTACCACCAAATACCGCTAAAACCGGATGATCAACTCAAGACCGCCTTCATCACCCCCTACGGACCGTTCTACTACACCACCATGCCGTTCGGCTTGAAGAATGCGGGGGCAACGTACCAGCGATGCATGCAGAAATGCCAGCACGATCAAATCAGTCGCAACATCCACGCTTACATCGACGACATCGTCATCAAAACCAAAGAGAAGCACACCCTACTCGCCGATCTCAAGGAGGCATTCGACAACCTACGACGGTTCCAAATGAAGCTCAATCCGGAGAAATGCGTGTTCGGCGTGCCAGCCGGACAGCTACTCGGCTTCCTCGTGTCGGCACGCGGAATCGAAGACAACCCGGAGAAGATTGCCTCCATCGAGAACATGCGACGACCAAGAAACATCAAGGACATCCAGAAGTTCACCGGATGCCTGGCCTCCCTCAGCCGCTTCATCAGCCGGCTCGGCGAGAAGGCTCTCCCACTGTATCACATGTTGAAGAAAACGGACAAGTTCGTCTGGAGCGATGCAGCCGACGCCGCCTTCATCGAGCTCAAGCGCGCACTCGCCACCAACCCCGAAGGAGCCCATGCTCCTGTACATTGCCGCCTCGAACCGAGTCGTCAGCGTCGTCCTGGTGGTGGAGCGAGAAGAAGCCGGCAAACAGCAGCTGGTGCAGCGGCCGGTCTACTACCTCAGCGAAGTGCTCTCACAGTCAAAGCAAAATTATCCTCACTACCAGAAGCTCGCATACGGCGTATACATGGCGGCCAAGAAACTGAAGCACTACTTTCAAGAGCACCCGATCAAGGTGATAAGCGAGACTCCGCTCGCCGAAATCATATGCAAGAAGGACGCAACCGGCAGGATCGCGAAATGGGCGATCAACCTTACGGAGCACGGAGTCGAATACGAAAAAAGAACAGCGATCAAGTCACAACTCACAAGTGCTTGCCGACTTCCTCGCCGACTGGACGGAGACGGAACACATTCCGCCGCCTCCCGATTCCGGCTAACACTGGCTCATGCACTTCGACGGCTCAAAGAGATACTGGGGACTCGGAGCCGGAGTCGTCCTCACCTCTCCCAAGGGGTGCCGGCTCGAGTACGTGCTACAAATCCACTTCACGGCGTCCAACAACGTAGCCGAATATGAAGCTCTCGCGCATGGCCTCAAGCTCGCCAAGGCCATGAACATCAAGCGGATCCTTTGCTATGGAGATTCCGACTTGGTGGTCCAGCAAACCACCAGTCATTGGGACGCCAGGGACCCCAACATGGCCGCCTACCGCTTCTACGTCCAACAACTTGCGAGATGCTTCGACGGATGCAAATTCCACCACATCCACCGCTCCAACAACGAGGCGACCGACACACTGGCGAACATCGGCTCTCTCCACCAAGAGATTCCACCCGGCGTCGCCCTCGAAAAGCTATACAAACCATCCATCACGCCGTGCCCAAGCTCCGACTCCATCCGGATGCCTCAGGGCGCGGAGCCGGATGGGCCGGCTGCTCTCAAGCCGGAAGCCGTTGAGGTCTTCGTCATCGAGGAAGCTCCTCCATGGACGCAGCCCTTCCTCGCCTACCTCGCCAACGACGAACTTCCAGCGGACGAGCTCGCCGCCAGGCAAATCAAGCGTCGCACAAGCGCATACACCATCATCAACAATGAGTTGTACAAGCGCAGCGTCTCAGGCATCTTCCAGTGCTGCGTAACTCAAGAAGAAGGAATCAAGATACTCCGAGAAATTCACCAAGGCGAATGCGGCCATCACGCGTCGTCAAGGGCAATCGTGGCCAAAGCATTCCGGCACGGATTCTACTGGCCGACTGCGCTGGCGGATGTAAACCAGCTAGTCCGGCTCTACAATGGCTGCCAACGATTTGCAACACAGAAGCATACGCCGGTTGCAGCACTCAAGACAATCCCCATCACCTGGCCGTTCGCCGTCTGGGGGCTGGACATGGTTGGCCCATTGAGGAGGACGAGCGGCGGCATGACGCACCTGCTGGTAGCCGTCGACAAGTTCATGAAGTGGATCGAAGCCAAGCCGATCAAGAAATTAGATGGTCCAACCACCGTCAAGTTCTTCAAGAGCATCATCTATCGCTTCGGCTACCCCAACAGCATCATCACGGACAACGGCTCAAACTTCGTCAAGGGTGAATTCGCCAAGTTTTGCGGCAGAACTGGCATCCGGCTCGACGTTGCCTCTGTCGCACATCCGCAATCAAATGGGCAAGTCGAGCGGGCAAACGGACTCATCTTGGCCGGCATCAAACCTCGGTTGCTCGAGCCGCTTGAGCGAGCAGCCGGCGCATGGCTGGAGGAGCTGCCATCTGTCCTTTGGAGCCTAAGGACAACACCGAATCGCTCAACCGGCTTCACCCTGTTCTTCCTCGTCCACGGAGCCGAAGCCGTCATGCCAACCGACATCGAGCACGATGCACCCCGCATTGTCCTATTTACGGAGGCGGTAGCCAAACAAGCCTACGAAGACGGAATGGACCTGCTCGAAGAAGCACGCCAACTCGCCGAGTCAAGATCGGCCATGTACCAGCAGCTGCTGCGCAACAACCACAGCCGGAGAGCCATGCATGTACGCTTCCGTGAAGGCGAACTCGTGCTCCGGCTAATCCAAGACACCAAGAACCTGCACAAGCTGTCATCACCCTGGGAGGGACCATTCATCGTGAGCAAAGCACTGATCAACGATGCCTACTACCTCATCGATGCCCGCGAGCACAAGAAGGACAAGATGGACAAGGAAGGCGATGAAACGGAAAGGCCATGAAATGCCTCACTCTTACGCCGATTCTACACTTGAGCGAGTGCCATGTATGTATCACCTATGCTATCAATAAAGGAATGAAAATGATGAGCACATAAATCAATTTTTCGCAGTTTTTGCTTTTCCCTTTCTTGTCTTCCGGCTGCTCCGGCAGCCGGCAAACTTCCCTCCCGCGGTCGTGTAGCGTGAATAAGCTCCAAACGGCTACCTATTCGGATCCGGTAAAGCCGGCAAGAGAATAAGCTGGAGGACGCTAAAACGTGAAAAACGCTCAAAGGAAAGTAGTGCCGGCTGATAAAAACGTCATTCTACAAACTCGGCCAAGCCGGCAGTCGGCAACTTCTTCTCCTATTACGGACGATTAATTACACGACGCTAAACGGCTACCTCTTCGAATCCGGCAAGGCCGGTGACGAGGTTAGGGCTCGGCAAATCCCTGGGTCGAGTACCCCGGGTTGATTGAAGGGGAGGAAGATGAACGTTGGTGATCACGACGGCTAACAGGGGGCGATTTACCCAGGTTCAGGCTCCCGGAGGATAACACCCTACTCCTGCTTGTCTGGAATTATGATCAAGGTGGCTACAATGGCGAGATGGCAATCTCGCTAGGGTTTGAGATGGCGGCTATGAGTTGGTGTTCGCTAGTTGCTTAGTTACCCTAGACAAGGGACCCTCCTAGCCTTTATATGATAGGCTGGGTCTCGGGTGAACGGTGCTGATGGCACGTACAGGATGATCAAACTGATGACCTATCGTCGACTACCTTGGGCCGCACATCATCCTTCTTGGGCCTTCCATGGGCCTTCCTTGGCGTGACCCAGGTACCACCACCGTGGGGTACTCGAAAGGTAACCCCACAACAGTAGCCCCCGAGTGCTTAGTCGAATCGTAGAGTCGGGTAAAGGACTCCTTCCTTCCGGGCACGCCACCAGGTTCCTGAAAGGAACGAACAAAATAGTCGACTCCGGCCGTTCAGGGCTTATGGAGGATTCCTTAGTCGGAATATCGACTGCAGGGTAAAAACTGCGAGTGTTGTTCTGGTCGGTGATTTTTCGACTGCGATTGTTCTGAGTCATTCGGGAGCGCGAACAGCGCTCCCGATGGGAGTAGCCCCCGAGATTAAGCTGAATTGCTTGCAATTGAGGTTAAACTCAATTTTTCCTTCAGTCGAAAAGCCCGCTCCCGATGGGAGTGAAGAAGTGACTCGAATTTACGGAGTCGCAACTTGCTTTGCATGACTTACTTTGTACTCGGCCAGTTTTGCTTACTGCTTAAGTTCGCTCAGCTTGTGAAGCTTACTGTATTTCTTGTGCACTCGAATGGACTTGTCGAGTCGACTCAGCTCTTAGAGCTTACTGTATTTTTGTTGCACTCGAATGAACTGTCCGGGTGCTCCATCAGCCCATTGGCTTACCACGCCTCCGTAGATGACGTCAGCGCTGACGTTTTCGGCATGCTCTGCGTCCGATGGGACGTGACATGGTGGTCCCAGTGCCAACATTGACTGATCTGACCGTTGGGCGTGAACTTTTCGCGGCGTGATGAAGACACCTCGATTCCCGCGCGTAGTGGGCGGCGTGGGCTTCGACGGTTGGCCTCTCTGCGCGACGCGTGGACGGCCGGATGAGATTGTGGAGAGCGGCTTTGCGGTGAACGGCCAGGATGAACTGTCCCCGCGGTATATATTTTTCACCGCGGTGGGGAACAGTTCACGCCATCCTCATTTCGCCGCCATCTCCTCTGCTTTCTCCTCCATTGCTGCCCTTGCGCCCAGTTCTCCAGAGCTTTCTCCACTCTCCCGAGCGAAGATGGGCTTGAAAAGAGCGAAGACCACCGAGGGCACCGCCGCCACCGCCGATGCAGGCATGAAGAAGGTGGACGGCGACTGGGTAAAGTCGTCGGTGAAGAAGACCGATCTCGAGAACCTCCGCGCGCAGGGGCTGCTGCCGCCGGCAAACCAGGCGGCCGTGCGTGCTCCAGGAAAAGAGGTACTCCCCTCCCCTCGCGATGGGGAACGCGTCTGCTTCGTGGAGTTCCTTCCACGGGGTTTCGGGTTCCCCATCCACGATTTTGTTCGCGGTCTCATGTATGCTTATGGGATTCAGATCCACGATCTGACTCCCAATAGTGTCTTGAGCATCGCGAGCTTTATCGTGCTCTACGAGTGCTTTTTGGGAATCTCTCCCAACTGGCTTCTCTGGAAGTCGCTGTTCCTCGTCAAGAGGAATGTTGGGAAGTCGAAGCAGGTCTACCCCATCGGCGGCTTCGGCATCCAAGTGCGTGGCGACACCACGTACTTCCAAATAAAGAAGTCCGACTCCGTCCAGAACTGGCGGAAGAAATGGTTCTATGTCAAGTGCGACCAAGAAGGCCTTCCTGACTTCGCAGCTGATCGCGCGTTGCAGAAGATGAATGCGTGGACGCACCCTCTGTCGAAGGAAGACAGGGAGGCGACCAAACCGCTGCTGGCGCTCCTCCGCGATCTTCTGAAGACCCTTGGGCGCGAGACAGGTGGGGTGCATCTGATTGCCACCTTCTTCAGGCTTCGGGTGCAACCGCTCCGTTCTCGCGTCCACCCGATGTGGGCGCACGAAACCGGCGATGAACTTGACGACGAACAAGTCGAGTCGAAGGTGAGGAGCATCACCAGCCTCCGAGCTGCCGATACGTGCAACGTGAAGTGCCCGGTGAAGCCGTATGGGCCGAACAACCCTGTGCCTGAGGTAAACTTCCTTTTTGTTGTGCTTCTGTCTTGTATGTTCTGTCGAAATTTTCTTTTGTCTGACCCGAATTTTTGACAGGGTCGCTCCAGCTTTGTCAGCCTTCCTCCGCTGATGGAGAACGGTCCTCACGAAGAGGCAGAGATCTTGAAGGAGGACGAGGATGATGACGATGAACTTCCTTCCGCTAACTCTCCGAGCGAAGAGGTGGAGGAGGATGATGAAGACGAAGAGCCGCTGCAGAAGCGGCCAAGGCGAAAGAGTGGCGAGTCTGCTTCGACTTCGTCGCCCACAAAGCAAGTGGAGGTGGAGGACGTGGACGAGGCGAGCGAGTCGTCCTCGGGTGCCAGGCGCACGAGCGACCTGACAGAGCCTTTGGTCGTGCCTCCCCTTAGCTCTGCGCCACCAACTGAATTCGCGAGGATGCCCTCCGTCTCCCTGGGCAGCGATGATGACCAGGACGTCACCAGGTTAGTCTTGAAACCATCACCTTGTTCTGTCGAGTGCCCTTTTTGCCTTTGCAAGTATCTGAATTGAATTGTCTTGTTGCAGCAACCGTACTGGCGCTGTTGGTTCTTCGCCTCCAGAGATGGAGCACACTTCTGCTCCCGTGTTCGAGCAGACCGCGAAGGCGACCGAAGAGGAGCCACAGGCGGGTGATGCGTCAATCTTGAAGGCTTCGACTTCCTCCGTGCCAGAGAAGACTGTTGATGCGACCTCGGTGGACGCTGGATTGCTTGAGCATGTAAGTGTGCTTTGCCTCAATCTGCAAGATCTGTATCGGGTGCGCGAACAGCGCTCCCGATGGGAGTAGCCCCCGAAGATGTGCGTGACTAGAATAGTCGGGCACAGATTGATGTCTTGTTCTTTCCACAGCCATTTTGTCGCCAGCTGATGGAGGGGGCCGCAGCCTTCGTGCGAATGGAGAAGGAAAAGGATCGACTCCACGCTGCTTTGGAGCAAGCTAACAGTAAGTACTAGTCCTTGTGTTCGAGAGGTGCTGCGACTATCTTCATTATTGACTTTGCTCCGGTGATCCACAGGCGAGAAGGAGAGCATGGCGAAGCGGGTCGCGGAGCTGGAGAAATCCCTGGGTGCAGCTCAAAAGCGTGAGCGAACCCGGGGTGATCTAGAGAAGACCCAGGTTGAACGCTTGCTCGCACTCGCTAATGTAATCGGAGGTAAGTATCTCGGCTCATTGCCTACTTTGTCTTGTGTCGACTTCTAATGTCTTACTAGTGTGGTTCTCTTCGTTGTTCAGAGCCGTGCGGAGGCGCTCCTCCAGAAAAGACTTCCAGTGAGAATGTCGACCTGGAGACAGTTGTTGGCTTCGTTGACCGCGCCCATGCGTATGCTTCGGCTGCACTGCAGCAATCTTCGGCGGCGCTGCAGAAGTCGAAAGACGCCTTGGCGACCGTGCACCGGAGCATCTTCCCCAACCAGCCGTCGCTGGTCGATGTTGACGCGCTTGCGGCTCCGTTTGAAGACGAAGCGACCACCCTGGCGGACTACATGCGTGCTCAGACGGTACGCGGCTCAGAGCTCACTTTCCAGCTCCTACTTGGTCACCAAGTCGCAGGTGACTTTGAAAAGGTTGTCAGCGACTTCCCTCGGAGACCTGATGGCAAGACCGCCTCCCTTAGCAACGTGAAGGCGCAGGCGAGTCAGCTGGCTGCGAGGCTGAT
Source organism: Puccinellia tenuiflora (assembly GCA_012064385.1). Classification (NCBI taxonomy): domain Eukaryota; kingdom Viridiplantae; phylum Streptophyta; class Magnoliopsida; order Poales; family Poaceae; genus Puccinellia; species Puccinellia tenuiflora. The sequence goes on from QRDG01000269.1 coordinate 673,640, forward strand.
TGACACCTTCCAAAAGAGAATCGCCAAAGCTGCAGAGTTGGCTGCTAGGAAGAAACGTTCTCAGTCAGAGTCTGCAATGTAGTTTTCTTTGTTTTAGGGTTCTTCTTCTTTTGAACTTGGTCTGTAATGAAACTCATGATCTGCGAAGTCTTTTGGCCGCGAACATGCTAGTGTCGAAATATAATTTTGTCTTCGAGTCTTCTGTCATATGAATTTGCTTGACAATGTCGAAAATTGGCAGCCTGAGATGGGTGAGACTCCCGAGGTTGCTGGGGCCGCTGGTGCGGGTGAGGACGAGGATACTTCTTCGGCTGCACCCACTCGCCCTCGTCGTCAAGCTCCTCCAGCCCACGCGCGAAGTGTGAATGATCAGCAAGTGATCACTTACATGAGGAACAAGATTATTGAGCTCGAGTCGAAGCTGATGGGTGCCGAGTTGGAGTTGGAGCGCTTGAAGTCGCGGCCCGCTGCGCCGTTCTCCCAGCGTGAGGAATTCCTTCTTGGCCAGATAGACTTGATCAGTCGACAGCTGCAAGGTTGGCCTTCAAGCGATTTGTTTCGGCTTCTTCATGCTTTCATTCTTCTAAGTGTTGGATCTTTTCTGCAGATGTTAATCCCGACTGGCAAGCGAAGAATAGTCGAATGGACGAGCGGGTGGAAAGGGAGGCCACCGGTGATTCACTTGAAGCTCGTACCTTCTGGTCGAACAAAAACGCAGGCCGTATACTCGCGAAGATGCTGGATCGCACCTGGCGAGCTGCTGTGCTCTTGGAAGGTTGCAGGAAGGCACTCTGGCAGATCAACAGGGTGTATTTTCCGCATAACGAGCAGCCTTCTGGGCTGGCTGCGCTGCTGGAGAGGTTCCGCAGTAGCAGGGCGTTGAAGGAGGCCGTCTTCACTCAGCTTGTTGCCGGGGCCAACGCGGCGTTTGCTTACGTTCGACTGCACCGGCCTCATGTTCCCTTGGACAGGATACTTGATGGCTTGCCTAGAGACTCTGATTATGCTGAATCCCTTGCGGCTGCACGTCAGGCGATTCAACAGGTCCTGAATCATACAGAGCAACTTGTAGGGCCACTGGATGCGCCAAAGGAAGAGCCTGTCGACTAAGAATAGCAGTCTGTTGTTGTATAGTGTTAGCTTGTAACGAAAAAATTTTCCCAGTGGAAAAAATGAATGTTTGCATGTCGAGGTGGGGGTAGCCCCCGAGCGAATGAATTGTATCTTGTGGACTTCTGTACACCTGTATGGCGCAGCCCCCGAGCGGATCGAGTGCGGCCGAGGCGTGTCGAGTTGCCTGTGCGACGCAGCCCCCGAGTGCTTCGAGTGCGGCTAAGGCGTTTCCGAGTGAAACCTGTGTGGTGCGGCCCCCGAGTTCGTCGGGTGGCGACCAAGGTTTTGTCTTAGACCTGTACGGCGCAGCCCCCGAGTGCATCGGGTGGCGGCCGAGGGTTTTTCGAGTCGGACCTGTATGGCGCAGCCCCCGAGTGCGTCGAGTGGCGGCCTAGGTTTTGACTAAGACCTGTACGGCGCAGCCCCCGAGTGGTTCGGGTGGCGGCCGAGGATTTTCGAGTGGAACCTGTGTGGCGCAGCCCCCGAGTGCGTCGAGTGGCGGCCTAGGTTTTGACTTAGACCTGTACAGCGCAGCCCCCAAGTGATTCGGGTGGCGGCCGAGGATTTTCGAGTGGAACCTGTGTGGCGCAGCCCCCGAGTGCGTCGAGTAGGGTCTAGGTTTGATTTGACCTGTACAGCGCAGCCCCGAGTGGTTCGGGTGGCGGCCGAGGATTTTCGAGTGGAACCTGTGTGGCGCAGCCCCCGAGCGCGTCGAGTGGCGGCCTAGGTTTTGACTTAGACCTGTACAGCGCAGCCCCCGAGTGGTTCGGGTGGCGGCCGAGGATTTTCGAGTGGAACCTGTGTGGCGCAGCCCCCGAGCGCGTCGAGTGGCGGCCTAGGTTTTGACTTATACCTGTACAGCGCAGCCCCCGAGTGGTTCGGGTGGCGGCCGAGGATTTTTGAGTTGCTTGCTGATAAAAGTAAAGGGGAGAGCTTGTTCCTCAAATCACTTTATTGATTTTTGCGAGCAGGCCGCCTCATTAAAACCCTTCCAGTCCCCTCAGGTACCCTGGCGAGGGAAAGAGTGCGTCTGAAACCTGCCGCTTCTTGACATTGTACATTATTACAGATTGGGGTCGATCAGGCGTAGAAACGGCGCAGTTGCACAACGTTCCACGGGTTGCTGCAGACTGTCCCCGTCTTCGAGTCCTTCAGGCGGTAAGCTCCGCCGCCGATTGCTTCTGTCACGATGTATGGACCCTCCCATGGGGAGGCAAGTTTGTGCACCTTCTTCTGCTTGAGACGGAGGACAAGATCACCGGGGACGAACGCTCTGGGCCGGAGTCGCCGTCCGTGATAGTTGCGCAGGTCTTGCTGATACACGGCTGTGCGGGTAAGGGCGATGTCGCGTGCTTCGTCCAGGGTGTCCATGTCATCTTGAGTGCTTCCTCTGCATCAGACTCATCATAGGCCACCACTCGGGGGCGTCGAACTTGATGTCACACGGCAGGACTGCTTCAGCGCCGTACACCATGAAGAATGGCGTGTACTGTGTAGATCTGTTTGGCGTGGTGCGCAAACTCCACAGCACGGATGGCAGTTCTTCGACCCAGGCACCTGCAGCGCGCCTCAGTGGCACTCGCAGGCGCCTCTTTACGCCTTTGCAGACTAGGCCATTGGCTTTCTCGACTTGTCCGTTGAACTGCGGGTGCGAGACAGATGCATAGTTAAGCTTGATGCCTTGGTTAGAGCAGAAGTCCTTAAATTCTTCGGCTTGTAAAGTTCGTGCCGTTGTCAGTGATGATGCTGTGTGGCACACCGAACCTGAAGATGATCGACCTGATGAAGTTAACTGCTGAGGAGGCAGTCGAACTTGTGATCGGTGCTGCTTCGATCCACTTCGTGAACTTATCGACTGCCACCAGGAGATGAGTGTGTCCGCCCGGAGAAGACTTCTTGAGTGGACCCACCACGTCGAGCCCCCACTAAGCGAAGGGCCATGCGAGTGGTATGGTCTTCAGCGCTGATGCTGGTGCGTGCGGCTTGTTGGCGAACTCCTGGCAGCCGATGCACTTCCTCACGAGTTCTTCTGCGTCTTGCATTGCGGTGGGCCAGTAGAATCCTGCTCGTAGGGCTTTGGCCACCAAGGCTCGACTGCTGGCGTGGTGGCCGCAGATGCCGGCGTGGATCTCGAGTAAGATGGCTTGACCGTCGACTGGGTCGATGCACCTTTGGAGGACTCCTGAGATGCTTCGCTTATTGAGTTCCCCGTTGATGACGGTGAAGCCCTTGGATCGGCGGACGACGCGCTTGGCTTCGACTGGGTTCGCTGGCACCTTCTGATGCAGTATGTAGGCCAGGTATGGGCTTGTCCATGTGGGTTCGACCAGCATTACCTCCATGGGTTCCATCTCCGTGCTTGGCGGGTTGGCGGTGCTCGTTGTCGGCGTAGGGGGTCCCGGCGCAGGCCGGAGCTTGATGGAGCGTTGCTTGATGCACTCGAGGAAGACTCCGGGTGGCACCGGTGCTTTGTCTGAGCCAAGGTTGGCGAGGGTGTCAGCTTCCTCGTTGCTCTCGCGGCCGATGTGCCGCAACTCGCAGTCGTCGAAGGTGCCTTCCAACTAGTTGTATAGGTCCCTGTAGGCTATCATGTTGTCGGCGATGGCGTCACATTGCTTTATGGTTTGTTGCACGACAAGGTAGGAGTCCCCGTAGATCATGAGGTGAGTTGCGCCGCAGTTTTTGGCCATCCGCATGCCGTGGATTAGGGCCTCGTACTCTGCCTCATTGTTAGAGGGTGTTGGGAAGTCCATCTGCAGTACATACTTCAGTTTGTCGCCTTTGGGTGAGATTAGGACGACTCCGGCCCCTGCTGATCTGAACTTCTTGGACCCGTCGAACTACATTGTCCATGCGTTGGACAAGTCGGGTACGTCTGGCAGCTGGGCCTCTATCCACTCTGTGGTGAACTCTGGAAGGACTTGAGCCTTGATTGCCTTCGGGTGCGCATACTTCAGCCCCCAGGGTCCCAACTCGACAACCCACTTGGCGACTCGTCCTGTCGCGGCTTGGTTGGTGAGGATGTCGGAGAGCCCAGAGGAGCTTACCACCGTGATGGTGTGCTCGGAGAAGTAGTGGACGACCTTCCTTGATGTCATGAAGACTCCGTACGCTAGTTTCTGGTAATGCGGGTATCGCTGCTTGGAGAGGGTTAGCACCTCGCTAAGAAAATAGACTGGTCGTTGAACAGGGTGGCTGTGCCCTTCTTCTCCTCGTTTGACGACGAGTACTGTGCTGACCACTCTGTTTGTGGCTGACACGTAAAGGTACAGCGGCTCGTTCTCCATTGGCGCCACCAGTACTGGAGGAGTCGTGAGGGTTTTCTTGAGCTTGTCGAACGCGTCTTGCACTTCTTCTGTCCACTCGAATTTGTCTGCCTTTTTCATCAGTTGGTAGAAAGGCAGGGCCTTTTCTCCCAACTTACTAATGAACCGGCTGAGAGCTGCGACTCGGCCGGCTAGGCGTTGCACTTCATGAAGCTTGGTCGGTGCTGGCATTGCGAGTATGTTTTGCACCTTCTTAGGGTTGGCTTCGATTCCTCTTGCAGAGACGAGGTACCCGAGCAGTTCTCCGGCTGGCACGCCGAAAACACACTTGTCCGGATTTAGCTTGATCTGATACTCGTTGAGTGCGGCGAAGACTTTGCGGAGGTCAGCAATTAAACTGTCCTCCGTTCGAGTGGTGATGACTATGTCGTCGACGTAGACTTGTACGATTTTTCCTATTAGCTCCTTCAGGCAAGCTTGCATCATGCGCTGGTATGTGGCTCCAGCGTTCTTCAACCCGAAGGGCATCATTTGGTAGCAGAACACACCATGGGGTGTGATGAATGCAGTCTTCTCTTCATCTTCGACTTTCATCCTGATCTGCTGGTACCCGGAGTAGGCGTCCAGGAAGGATAGGCGCGCGCAGCCTGCAGTCGAGTCGATGATCTGGTCTATCCACGGGAGCGGAAAGTGGTCCTTGGGGTAGCACTTGTTAATGGCGGTGAAGTCGACGCACATGCGGAGTTTCTTCGTCTTCTTCTTCTCCACCAGGACCGGGTTCGCTACCCAGTCCGAGTCCTTGATTTCCCGGATGAATCCGGCGTGGAGCAGTCGATCGATTTCCTTGCTGATGGCATCTCGCTTGGGACCCGAAAAGCGTCGCATGGTCTGCTTGACGGGTCTGGCGTCCTTGTGGACGCGTAAGGAGTGCTCGGCGAGTTCCCTGGGTATACCTGGCATATCAGAAGGTTGCCAGGCGAAGATCTCCCAGTTCTCACGTAGAAACTCGATGAGCGCGCCTTCCTATGCGACAGGCAGGCTTGCCGACACCTTGACTGTCTTGCTGGCGTCCGTCGGGTGGACTTGATGAGTTCTTGTATCGTCAGTCGTGTTGAAGGCAGAGTCCTTGGCTGGTTTCTTGCGTGGCGGGAAAATGGTCTTGTCGTTGTCGACTGCCATCATCGCGAGGTGCTCCTCCATTCCGAAGAACTCAGAGATCTGGCTAAACTCGCGGTCGCAGCTGTTGGAGCGGTCGAAGTCGCCGTGCACCGTGATGACGCCCTTAGGTCCAGGCATCTTGAGCATCAGATAGGCGTAGTGAGGTATCGCCATGAATCTGGCAAAGGTTGGGCGCCCGAGTATCGCATGGTACTACGACTTCCAGTCGACTACCTTGAAGTCGATCGCCTCCCTCTGGAAGTTGTCGGGTGTGCTGAAGATGACGTCGAGTGTGATTGCTCCATGGGCGTGACTGCTTGCCCTGGTACTATGCCATGGAAGGTGGTCCCTGATGGCGCCAAGTTTGTTGTTGGCATGTTCATTCTTCTGAGGGTGTCGGCGAAGATAATGTTGATGCCGCTGCCTCCGTCCATGAACACCTTTTTCAAGTGAAATCCCCGATCAGAGCTTCGACTACCAGAGCGGCGTGCCCGGGTCGTGGTACCGCAGGTGGATGATCTGCTCTGGAGAACGTGATTGGTGTCTCTGACCCTCTCAGGTATTCGGGTACTGCGGGTGGACAGGTGACAGTCTGGTAGACTTGGCGGGTGATGATCTTCTGTGTCCTGTTTGAAGGGCGCCCCTTCTGTATCATGTTGAGCTGTCCGCGTGCCGCTGGATATGCGTCAGGGGCTTCTTGCTGCGGCTGTTGCTGCAGGTAAAAAGCTGCCGCTGCCTGTGCTGGGTTAGCGACTGCTGGCGCGGGTGCAGGTGCTGCTTGGAGAGCTAACTGCGCGACTGGCTGTGCTGCGGGTGCTGCCTGGGGAGCCAACTGCGTGGCTGGCTGAGCGACTATCTTCTGCATTGCCTGGTATATCCTGCGTGCCTTCTTGCAGTCCTTCAACAGGTGACGAGATCCCCATTTGCCCGTTTCCGGGTTCCTGAACATGTGGTGCTTGCAGGGTTGCTCTAGCTCTTCCTCCGGAGTCAGCGTGCGCCTCTGCCACTCTCGCTTGCGGCTCCCATCGCCACGGTAGGTGCTGCCACCGCTTCGGTTGAATTGCGTCGGAGCAGCTCGGCCTTCTCTGCGCGGAGTCGTTCGCCTTCTTTCCGCAGCAGATACTGGACCGCCAAAAGGTCCTCTCAGGGTGCGTCTGGTGGGGGTATGTGCCCTCCTCGACGTGCTTCAGGGCTCTGATTGCCATGTCGCGGGTGATGGTGAGCCGTGTCTGATCCGGCATGACCACCTCCAGTGGATATGCGGGTTCATCGCCGTTGGCCCGCGCCGGGCCGGTCATGTAGACTTGTGCGGGGTAAACCCGGGAAGTGGGGTTGATGCTTCCACTGCTGCTTCCTTCGTCCGAGCCGTGCTCGGAGTCGAAAATGGCTCCAACGTGGTGGGTACCACAGTTGCCGTTGAGGTTCTTTCCGCAGAATTTCGCGGCCTTCACCGCAGATGCGAGGAGTTGAGTCGCCGTCGTCCACGCGGGTGCGATTGGCTTGCGGATGATTTCGCGACGCGAAGGCGTGGCCGACGTAGTCGGAGTCGATGTAGATCTTGGCCTTGCCCGCGACGCGACCAAGGTAGTCGGAGTAGACTTGATCCGCGCAGGGGTCACCGCCGATGCGATCTCCTTGGCAGCCGGAGGTGCGGGTGTCGTGGTCGCGTCGGGCGCGATTTTCGCCATGGGGGCCATTGGTGCAGTCGAGGCGGGCGCGATCTTCACGGCAGTCGAAGACGCGATCGCCGTAGTCGCGGTAGGTGCGATCACGGCAGGTGATGAAGCAGTCGTAGTAGTCGTAGCAGATGCGATCTTCGCGGCGGTCGAAGACGCGATCGCTGCATTCGCAGCAGATGCGATCTCCACGGCAGGTGAAGACGTGGTCGACGTAGTCGATGCAGACGCGGGTGTCGCCTCCGCGCGTAGCGCGGCCACCGTAGATCGGAGTGTTCCGTAGCTGTTTATGAGGTAACGCATGGTACCAAAGGTGATCCACGTACCTTCACTCAGTTCAGCGTACGCCGAGCGATGAGCCGGCGGGTGGCTGACGTACTCGAGGGAGCTGGACCGGACTGGCTCCCTGGTGCAGACGTCGGTCTTCAAGGTTGATGGAGCCGGAGCGACCATGGTTCCAACGCTCGTTCTTTCCCACAGACGGCGCCAATTGACGAGGTTAGGGCTCGGCAAATCCCTGGGTCGAGTACCCCGGGTTGATTGAAGGGGAGGAAGATGAACGTTGGTGATCACGACGGCTAACAGGGGGCGATTTACCTAGGTTCAGGCTCCCGGAGGATAACACCCTACTCCTGCTTGTCTGGAATTATGATCAAGGTGGCTAAAATGGCGAGATGGCAATCTCGCTAGGGTTTGAGATGGCGGCTATGAGTTGGTGTTCGCTAGTTGCTTAGTTACCCTAGACAAGGGACCCTCCCAGCCTTTATATGATAGGCTGGGTCTCGGGTGAACGGTGCTGATGGCACGTACAGGATGATCAAACTGATGACCTATCGTCGACTACCTTGGGCCGCACATCATCCTTCTTGGGCCTTCCTTGGGCCTTCCTTGGCGTGACCCAGGTACCACCACCGTGGGGTACTCGAAAGGTAACCCCACAACAGCCGGCAAGAGAATAAGCTGGAGGCGGACTGTATGCGAAAGACGTAAGAACAGAACTCGTTGCCGACTGAAAAAACCCTGGCCTAATAACCCAAAACCTAATGTTATAGTACTGTGTATGATCCCGCTGGATGGTGAAGTGCACATGAACTACGGTAGGAATGGCTACAGGCGAGCGGATAATTAAGATGAACAAAATAAAAGCAACTTTTACAGCGGGTCGAACAAGCTAACTGCTCCGTCATCTCCTTTATGTACAAAATGCCGCTTGCCGGCTGCGGAGACCCGGAAACCGGACGCGAAGCACAGCAAGAATCCGAAGCCGGCCGCAAGCACACAGGCACAAGAACATGATGGATAACGGCATCCGGTTTCAAACAACAAGCCGGCAATACAGCAGTAATTCTAAAGCTTACAAGCAAAGGAAAAACAAGCCAAAATACATGAACCAAAAGGAGGAGATCCGCAGGCGGACAACCTCGCATACAGATGAAGCCGGACACTGAGCAACCTAAACCTAAGCCGGGGGAGGCGTCATATCGTCATCGCTCTCCTCCCATTCCTTGAGACAAAGAGAGTCGCCGAAGACCTTGATGTAGAAGACTCCAGTCCGACGCTTCAGCTGAAAACGAACGATGAAGGGAGGCGCCAGACGATAAAACCTGGCGAAGGCCCTACAGCCGCTGTAGAACTCCGCCCGCCTGCGGACCTCTCCACCTTCATGGCTAACAATAACCCGAGTGAAGACCTCCCAAGGCCCCTGGCGAGCACCAATCCGATGGAGAAGAAACCGGAAGGGGCCTTCACCCTCCAACGCCTCAGCAACAGCTCGGGGAAGCCATTGAATACGCGTGACGGGTTCGTACAATGTCAGCACGAACTCGGATATGGGAAACTCATCCCAAAAGCCTCCACCCGACGAATCAGACCTAGCAGGAGAAGGGCTTCTCCCACCCTCACCCGTCGCATCCGCGGCATCCCCGCCGGCGCTTCGACCATGACCTCGACCATGCACACCGCCACCGCCACGCCCACGATTTGGTGGGCGACCCCTCCCACACTTCGTCAGCGCGGCTGAGGACTCTCCGATCTCCTTCTTCGGCGCCATGACGGGAGAAAACGAAAAGAGAAAGAGAGGATGAAGCAAACCGAATGCCTCCGCACAGTTATTTATGCACGAACAGAAGAGAGCCCAACCGTCGCCGATGTATCACCAGGCGACACGTGGCCAACCACATGGAGGACACAAGCCGCAGGAGATCCAGATGACCAGTTTGCCACAGAAAATCTGGGCCGTGAAGCTGAAGAGGCAATCAGTACCAGCACAGGAATCTAGTCAGAACTAACCTGACACGCGGCCACTGCATGCGGCAAGCCGGAAAAAATTCCCGGGGGCTGCGCAGCTGCCAAGCCGGCTCCGCGCACCCGGATGCATATCTACAACACCCCAAGTCACGGACTCGGGGGCTGCACATCATCAAGACGGAAACCATTCCCGGGGGCTGCGCAGCCGCCAAGCCGGCTCCGCGCACCCAGACGCACATCAACAACACCCCGAGTCACGGACTCGGGGGCTGCACGTCATCAAGACGGAAAGAACTCCCGGGGGCTGCGCAGCCGCCAAGCCGGCTCCGCGCACCCGGACGCATCTCTACATCACCCCAAGTCACGGACTCGGGGGCTGACAGGCCGTCAGTCGGCATCAAACTCATTCTCGGGGGCTGCGCAGCCGCCAAGCCGGCTCCGCGCACCCGGACGCATCTCTACATCACCCCAAGTCAGGGACTCGAGGGCTGCCACGCCGTCAGTCGGCATCAAACTCATTCCCGGGGGCTGCGTAGCCGCCAAGCCGGCTCCGCGCACCCGGACGTACATCTACAACACCCCAAGTCAGGGACTCGGGGCTGCCACGCCGTCAGCCGGCATCAAATTCATTCCCGGGGGCTGCGTAGCCGTCAAGTCGGCTCCGCGCACCCCAAAGTTGTCAGAATCGTGATTCTGAGTCGGATCGGAACCTCTATGGTAGGATTGCAAACCGTAGGATCATAGCTTTCAAAATCATAAAATCTAAGATTCTACTTAATAGAATCGTAGAATCGTTCGGCACAATTTGGGTCTTAAAGTCGTAGAATAGCATGGTAGAATCATGATTCTGACAACTATGGCGCACCCGGACGAACAACTACGCCACCACGAGATGGACTCGGGGAATGCTACGTCGTCAGAACGGCATCAAGAAGCACAAAAACGAAGAGAAGCATAAAATTTCGACCCGATTTGATACTCCAGTCGGCCCAAAATTCGGGGGCTGGATATGGTGAATATCATCACCAAGTCAAACACAAGTTCTCACACAAAAGCTCAACAATTTCAAAGGCAACACCCACATTACAACAAGTTAACAGTTCAAGCTCGACATCAGTTCAAATCTGCAAGTCCTACAAATACGCCCGGCATCCCGGGGAGAAAGTGAATCAAGGAAGTGTAGTGGCAGCGTCGCCGGCTTCAGCACCTTCAGTCGGTCTCACTGCTGCAGACGGCTCAGCAGGGACGAGCTGTGTCAGATCAACCGCCTTGGCTATCCGCCCTGAAGCCATGAGGATCTCCGGACGCAAGCTCGCAAGGGACGTTCCCGTGCGGAAGCCACCCGTCAGCATATCCATCTTCACATCCGGATACCAGGACTTCACCAGGGCCAACGCCATGTCGGTGCCTACTCGAGCTGCCATCTCCACCTGCTCGTCGATTCCAGCCGGCGCCCCATCAAGCCGGACAGATAGGTCGTGGAGAGCATTTGGTACGGGAGCATCCGGCCACAGGTTCTTGAGGACGCCGCCGACTGCTTCCTTCAGCAGCTTGAATTCTTGGCCGAATTGGAGAAGACGGGAGGCAGCAGATGGCGTAGCCCCAGCAGCGGGACCAGAGGATTCAGGCCGCGAATGCGCCGAGGCAACAACCTCTTGAACTTGCATGTCCACCTCAGGATAAAAGCCTGCGTTTCAAGCCGGTCAGATGAAGAAGAGGTTTCCAAGCAAGGGATGAAGAAGAAGAAGATGTCACGTACCGAGGATAAGCTCGTTTACCCGCTCAGTCTCTGAGGTAAAACCGCCCACCAACTGCTCGTGCTCGAGCTCACGCTCCCTGGCCGCCTGAGCGGTCTGATCATGGGCGTCGACAGATTCCTTCAGCCGGTGCCTCAGGTCTTCCCCATTCTTCCGAAGGGTCTCGACTTCGCCCAGCCTCTGCTTCTCAGCTTCCTGTAGCCTCTTCACCTCTTCCGCCAGCCGGACAGCCTCCAGACGGCGCTCCTCCGACACCTTCTCCGCCGCTTGGAGATTGGCCACGACCTGCGCATGAGCAGCGTCCTTTCTCTTCAGCTGGACATTATGCGTGGTGAGACGAACCGAGGCCGCCAGCTGCTTCTCCAAGCCGGCACGGGAAGTGGAGTCACCTAGCAAAGCCGGATTTTCACCAAAGCAAGCCACCCAAGAAGAAGACAAGGTACCAAGTCGGAAAAATACAACTGAGAAGAGAAACCAAACCTTTGGCGGCATCGAGCTCCCGCTTGAGCGTCGCAATCTCCCTGGCTGCATCGGAGAGAGCATATTCCACCGAAGAGCGGAGCAGCGAAACGTCGGCCAGGTGCTCCTTCACTCTTTTCTCCACCAACGCGTCCAGGGGGGAATGCCCCGATGCATCCAGCCGGGTCGGCGTCGGTCCAGAGTACGGAGGGGTGCTCACCAAGGTCGACTAGAGCAGCTCGGGGATCGAAGTCGTCGCCACCGCAATGGCCTTGTCCTTGGCCGTCTCGGCCATGGATGAGGAAGGAAGGAGAAAGGTGTCGTCTCCGGTCCCCGCACGCGGCCGGGGAGTCGCCTTGAAGGCATCAACCATCACCTCGTCATCACCACCGGCAGCAAAAGGACCAAGATCCACCACCAGAGGAGCTGCGTCCGGCGGCACCTGGCCGCCTGACATCACGTCCGTCTCCACCCTCACGGCTTCTGGAGGTGGATCAGCCGCCTGCGCTTCAGGAGCTTCTTGAGGGACTCCAAAGCAGGCTTGGCCGCCACGCCGGGTGCAAACCCGCCAATCATAAGCGGCTCCCTGCACAACGAATGAAAGCATCACGACAAGAAACATGGACTACAAAAATTCCTGCCTCAACGCAAGGTTTACCCGTCGCGTGTGCCCAAATCCTCCGGCTTTCTCCTCCTCGAGTGCTTCGAAGGTGGAGCCGGAGCGTCACCAGACGGACGCTTCGCAGCCCCAGCGGGCGCTCCCGTGCCCTTCGCGGAAATAGCGGGGTCATTAGCCGGCTGCTTCGATGAAGCCGGCGCCACCTCAGCCCCAACTCCGGCCTCCACGGTCTTGCTGGCGTCCACATTCGCCTTCGCCTTCGCCTCAACTTCCCTGGAGGCCACCAGCTGCTCCACAATCAGACCGGCGCTGAAAGCGTCCTTGGCCAAATCCGCCTGCGCCATACATGCATAAAACTCCCTTTCCAATCATCCTGACTCAGGTCATAAATGAAGTCACCCCCAGGAGCGCGACCAATCACCTCGGTGCGGGCTCCGCCAGCGGGAAGCATCTAGCTTCTCCTCCATCCTCATGGCAATTTTGGCCCTGATGTTCAGCCTCAATTGCATCCACCTGCGCCTCCACTGCGAAGCTTTCGGCGGGTGTCAAGCCGGCAGTGGTTGGCTGAAAGTGCATGGTTGCCCCATGCATGGTTTGGTAATTAATGACAATCTCTATGGACTAATGTTTGCATTGAGCTATATTTATAGGTGTGTCCATTTGAGTTGCTTGATCTCCATTGGTTGGAATCAAGGTTAAGGGAAGAAGAAGTGTGTGTTGATCACTCAAGGCCAAGTGAAGATTATGCCGAAGAGAGCGTCTCCCATCTTGGTGTATGTGGGAGCATCAAGTGAATCTTTACCGAAGCGCAATCGAGGAAGGTAGTGCATCTTGAGGAGATGAATATCGTCTTCATCGACCTCAAGTGGTTTAAGCACAAGGCAAGGTATGATCTTGATAGGGTTTCTATTTTACCGGTCTCATGGTGTTTAGTGAGAGACGGGTTATAGGATAGATAGCCGTACTATCAAGAGGGGCTCTCGACCGGATATCGTGATCGTATCATCATGGAGAGCACAAACCTTTGCATCTATGCAATCATCTTTATGGTTCTTATTTGTCTCTAATCGTGGTGTGGTCTTGGTGCTTGTCGTGCTCGTCATGACAAAGCTAAGTTCACCGAAAACGGTTTTCATATGCGTCTTCTTTTGCGGTTTTCGGTATCGGAGATTTTGCCGGTTCATCCATGCGGAAGATTTACCTCTTCCATTTCTTTGCAAAATCTAAATTGCTTGTTTGCCATTTTCAAAGGTAGCTTTTGTCATCCTCTTTCCAACAAAATTGGTTTTATTTTATTCGGACTTCATTTGCAAAAGTTTCGGCATTTCCGGTTTTCAAAATAGAGGTTTAACCTTTCCCCATTTGGTTTTATAATATTTTATTGGACTATGATGTTTCTTTGCATAATCTTGTTGTGCTCGTTGTGACGATTCCAACGAGTCCAAGATTACCGAAAACGGAGTTCGTGGGTGAAAGTTATTACATTTCCGATTTGCAAATGGGAGTTTTTACCTTTCCCCATTTTATCTTTATATTATATTCTTGGACTATGATGTTTCTCTGCATATCTTGTAGTGCTCGTTGTGATGATTCCAACGAGTCCAAGAATACCTGAAAACGGAGTTCGTATGTGAAAGTTATTGCGTTTTCGGTTCGGCTCGGATTTTTCAAAACTAGAAAATCAAAAGAGAAAGGGGGGGGGGGGGCGAAGCAGCCAGGCCAGCCATTTGGACAGCCATGATGGCTGGGCACAAACAGAGGATGGCCAGCCATTTGGCCAGCATGGCCGGCCTCCCCTATCCAGCCTCGCGAAAATGCCCCAACGGCTAGTTTTTGGCCTCCCTTTTAAGTGGTCTTCTTCCCCATTTGGTCTTCAACTTTTTGCCATCATTTGAGCTCTTCTTTCCTCCATTGTTGCCATCTATCTTGAGCTTTAGATCTCTCAATCCCTCCAATATGTCTTGCTACTTGTTGAGGGAACAAGAGAGAGGAGGTTAGATCCACATTTCCCACCGATCAATTTCTTCTCTAAGTGAGGGAACTCTTTGGATCTAAATCTGGAGTTCTTAGTGTTTCTCCTTCGTTCTTACTCCTAAATCCCTCCATAGCATTAGTTTGGTTTGGTTGGATTTTGGGGAGAAGAATTTGACCACTTGGTGTGATCTTGCTTTTGCATTTGTTTTGCAGCGGGTTGTCTCCCCACGGTGATTCGTGGGATTGAAGGTTGGGAGCTTGTTACTCTTGGGTCATTGGACCCTAGACGGTGGTGCCGCGAAGACTTCGGCTGTGAAGCTTCGGCCGCTTGGGAGCCCCCAATTGAGTGTGGGTGGTGTGCCCCAAAAGTTGTAAGGCTCCGGAATCCGCCCGAAGGATTCCGATAGTGGAAGGTGAACCAAACCTTTGGGTGCGGTTCATCGGAGAATAGTGAGGCCTTTGTGGCATCTTGAGTAGGCCTTTTGTGGCGAGCTCACACCCCCCAACGAGACGTACTCCCTCAACAAGGAGGAACTCGGGAATAAATCTTCGTCTCCGCGTGCCTCGGTTTATTTCTATACCCGAGCTTTTACTTNAAGCTTCGGCACGCTTTGGGAGCCCCAATTGAGTTGTGGGTGTGGTGCCCCAAAAGTTGTAAGGGCTCCGGAATCCGCCCGAAGGATTCCGATAGTGGAAGGTGAACCAAACCTTTGGGTGCGGTTCATCGGAGAATAGGGTGAGGCCTTTGTGGCATCTTGAGTAGGCCTTTTGTGGCGAGCTCACACCCCTCCAACGAGACGTACTCCCTCAACAAGGAGGAACTCGGGAATAAATCTTCGTCTCCGCGTGCCTCGGTTATTTCTATACCCGAGCTTTTACTTATGCACTTTACATTGTGATAGCCTTCGTGCTTGAAGTTTATATCTAGCTATATCCTTGTTGCTTGTCTTGTTTAGCATAAGTTGTTGGTGCACTTTAGGTAAACCTAGAATTTTAGGTTGTTGGCTTGTTAATTTAAACACATAGTTTTATTCCGAATTATCAAGCCCTAAATAGAAAAGGTTTTAATCGACTATTCACCCCCTCCCCCCTCTAGGCGACATCTCGGGCATAGCTTATTCTTTCATCGGCCGGCTGGACGCCGAAGATAACTTCTTCACGGGCAGCGCAGCCCGCTTCATGAAGGACCCCCTCCGCTTGCGGATGACCTTGCCCGCATCTGAATCGGCAGCCGCCTTCGACCGCCTTTCCTTCACAATCTGAGGGGAAGGCGTCGCCTGAGCCTTTCGGGCGATCGCCTCCAGCACCTTCGTTCTACGGCTGGATGTGGACGGCTTGGAGGCTAGCACGGAAGAAGAACCCTCAGAGTCCGGATCGGAGCTACTGGAGAGATCGACAACCACGCGCACGCCGCCGCCGCCGGACCGCCCGACGACATCAAGCACGGGATACTTACCATGAGAAGACGGAGCTGGAGGAGCATCATCGCGGTCGAGGTCCGAGCCCTCGCAGGCGGCCCGGTCGGAATCGGAGTCGGCCGAAGCGGGGCTCGTCACGGCATGACCGCCATCGCCACCCCCAACGACATCAGCATCGACGTCGGCACCAGACGACTCCGTGGTATCACCGTGCCCGTCCGTCGCTTCCCGCGTCAGACGCGACGGGGGAATCGCCGTCCGCTTCGCCTTCCGAGGCGGTCTCTTCATCCTCTGCCGCTTGCTCGGCGGAGGCGGTCTCTTCATCGACGACCATCTGCTCCTCTGGGAGTGGACCGGTTCGGTCCTTCCCGAAGACGACGTCAAGGTCTTCGGTCTTCTGACGCTCACAAATCTGCAAAGAAGTGACAACCGAATCAACTCTCCAGCCGGCCAGAAAAACCCGAGATAAAAAATGATGAAGGAAGCCAACCTCGGGAGCGCACCGCCCGTGAGAACGGCTCGAGTCCAAACCACCACTTCCGCTTGATCTTGTCGGTGATCGGAGGCGCCCCAGCGGCGCAGCTCATCCACGTCCAGAGTCTCCGTGCTAACCCGGGTGTGATCCCGAACGCCCGAATAGAAACACACTTGTGCTCCCGAGCCTGCAGCGGGAACACCCGCCGGGACATCCAAGCCAGAGTCAGATCCCGAGTTAGTCCGGCTTCAATCAGACCTCGCAGCCGAGCCGTCGCGGCCACTTCCAGAGTGTCATCAATAGGTGTTTTCCCGGTTCCAGGACTTTTCGGCTGGTTGCGTGCTCGCGAAGCCGGGAAGCCCAACCCGGTCTTCCGGCGTGAGATTCCGGACATAGAAGTAGGTGCTCTGCCACTTCTTGATGGAGTCCGGCAAATGAACCTTGGGGAAGAGGACACTCTTCGTGTAGATGGAGACACTCCCGCAGTCGCACAGTTTCTTGTCGGTGGTCTGTGCCCGGAGGAAGAGGAAAAATCCTAAATAGCTCCACGCAGGGCCAGAGGCCCAGGCACGCCTCGCAGAGGGTGACGAAGCAGGAAAGCAGCGTGATGCTGTTAACTCCCAGGTGATGAAGCTGCAAGCCGTAGAAGGTCAGAAATTCCCGGAGGAAAGGGCTCGCTGGCAATGCCAACCCCCTCGCCAGATGCGAGGAGAACACCACAGACTCGTTCGCCGCCGGAGCCGGTGAGATCTCGTCATCGTCAGGGACGTGGGTCCCGATCTCCTCCTTCAAGCCAATGAACCCCCACTGCGGAGCCTCCTGAGCTCGCGCCAGTGACACTGGAGCCCATCCAGGCGCCTGTGCCCGCCATTGATGTTCGGTTTTCCCATCAGAGAAGAAACGGCGCCGGTAGAGACGAAAGCACAGGAAGAATGTGAAGGAGGACGATGCACTCAAGGAGAAAGACGAAGAAGAAGGTGCAAGCAGGAGAGTGAGGAACGGATCCCGAACCGTTCCCCCCTTCCACCTCTTTGAAGCGAGACGCCGCGAAGAAGTCGCGTGCCCGCACGCCGCGTGGCGCACGGTTACTGCCGAAATTTTCGCAAGAGATCCCACTAGCAGATAGTTGCCACGGAAGATCCCCACGACGAAGCCGAGGCGCTCTGCCTCGAATCCCGGGGGGAGCCTCCAGTCGGACAGAACGTGGGAACGTGGCTGACGTAGGCCACGAACCGAACCCTCCAGCAACACTACCGAAGTCTTCAATTCCGACTACGTGCACCCGGGCAAGCCATCTTCAAGATCTCCAAACGAGCCGGCTACTCGCAAGTCAGGGCCCTTCATCTTCAACAACGCACAACAAAAAATCGGGGAAGCTCGCGGAGCATTACCAGCAAGCAGACAAGACTCCACGAGCTCGGGGGCTAGTGTCGGGGAGATGAACCCGGATACCCTAAAAAACGCTCACTTCTTCAAACTCCTCAAGCCGGCTTGCGACACGCCGGCTGCTCATGCCGGCAGGCGTTCGTCGGCTGCACCACGCTGGCTGCACCAATCCAGATGCATCCGTCCGGCTGGACTGAAGCGGATCAACCAACCGACAGTTCCGTACCAGTGGGCCAGCCCCGCGTAACCGTTACAGTGAACAGTACCTCCTGTCGGGCGTTCCTGTACAGCATCATGACAATTAGCTCCAGCCGGACCAGAGTGTAGCTGATGTCATAGGGATAGCCCTGTAATTCCCTTGTAACCGAAAACCCTAGCCCGTCGCCTATATAAGGCGGGCTAGCGCCCCCTGCGCGGGGTAAGCTTCACAAGTTCCATACACTGTCTCGTCTCACGACGATCATCATCTTCTACCTCCAGCCGGCTAGGATCTCCAGCCGGCTGCCACCAGAAACAGCTCCAGGAGCATATTGTAGCCCGAACTCTGTGATCAAGTAATAGAAATCAGAAGAGCAGGACGTAGGGGTGTTACCTCTACAAGAGGGCCCCGAACCTGGGTACATCGCGTGTCTTTGCGTACTTGTTACCCAATCCCGAGCGAATACCATCGTGCCTTGCCCCACAATCTTCCCATCTCTGATGGGTATGCCGTGCAACCCACCACGACAGCTCCGCCACTCGATCTCCTTGAGCCGATATGCCTCAACGCCGCTGCAACAGCTCCGGCTGCCGCGGCGTCCGCGCGCGGCCGAACGACACGTTCCACGCCGAGATCCGGTCTGGCGACGCGCACCTTGTGCTCGGTACCTTCGACACCTTGCAAGAGGCGGCCCGCGCGTTCAACGCGGTGGCGTGGCAGCTCGGGGGCCCGCGTCGCGAGATGAACTTCCTAGATGTGTGGACGCGCGATCAGGAGCAGGATCTCGCACCGCCGCCGCGCATCATCACCGACGAAGACAGACGCCGCACCGCCTACAGCAGCGCCGCCTCCTCATCGCCGAGGCGGATGAGCGCGTCATGGCGGAGTGGAGGGCGCGCTACCCGCAGGACGTGGCGGATGAGCAAGCCTTCTGAGCGCAGAGGAGGACAAGCGGCGGCAGAAGCGCGCGGCCGAGGCGGAAATGGAGAATATCGACACCGACTCCGATCGGTGGAACGACCTCTGGACTTCGTCAGACTACACCACCGAGGAGGATGAGTTTAGTATTAGGATTAGTTTAATTTTTATGCACTTCGCTCAACTATGTTTTGTAATAAATTTTATTTTCAGTCTACTTTATTTCGCCTTGTTTGATCTTGTTTTTATCTTGTAATTTGTAAAAAGTGTTTGCGGCACGCTATTTTAGCTCATCTGGAAAAACTGTACGTCGTGCGCGCTGTATTTTAGCACGTCTGGAATAGCTAGCACCGTCTTCGCGCACTAAAACTGTTTCCAGAGCGCGATGTAAACCTATTTTAGAGCGATTTTAACGCGTGGGTTGAAGATGCTCTTAGAATGGAAAGCCCGAGAGGTCGAATCAGGAGTTCAGGAGTTTAAAGTAGACACTTTCTTGTTCTAACCAAAGTAAGTTTAGTAGTACTCCGTCGTAGAGTCCATCCCCGGTGAGAACAAAGTCAAATTTAGATGCACATCAGATCAGAGCCTTAACTGCGTTTCCCGTAGAAGAAACAAAGACGGTGTACCGATTCAGGCTCCGGCTAACAGAAAAAGTCGGCTACAGCGGCGCGCCTCCGATCAGCCTTTCGCTCGCGGCTTAGGGTCCCCCGCCGCCGCCGCCGCCGCTTGCTCGCGAGGGCATCCAAACCCCTGATGGCTAGACCGGCGCGATCGCCGACGGCGGAGGTCCCGCCGGCCGCGGAGAGGTCCCGCTCCGCGGTCGGGTCGGGGCTCCGCTCCCTCGCCAGCGCCGCCTCGGGCTTTCTGGATCGGTGGTCGGTCGTGGGGACCGGCGTCTCCAGGCTCGAGAAGGCGCTCGGCGACCAGTTCCCGGAGGGCGAGCACTACTTCGGCCTGGAGAACTTTGGCAACACCTGCTACTGCAACAGCGTCCTTCAGGTAACCCCAATCCCCGCATACTCCGTCGATATGACCGGGCGGTGGCTTTAGCTCCATGTTCCGGGTCAATCTGCCGGTGTTCGTGTTGAATTAAATTTTGATTAGGGCGTTGCTTCCGAAATAGTTAGAGGTTGTATTGATTGTTTGCCGCAGGGCACCAGATTTTGTTGTTCTACCATAGGCGCTGCTTTATTGTGTTGCGTAGGTTCGAATTCATGTATTCTGACTCCTGGTAGGTTCGAAAGCAGACACATGACAACTACTCGTGTATGTTGATAATGTTTCTTCCTCACCCTGAAAACCTCCAGCCTGCAGGCTACACATGATGATCTCCTTTAGGATCTTTTGACTTCTGAGAATATGCTAAGCTTTCTTGCTGTCTTGATTCCAACTAGTCTGCTAAACGTGGACTATGTTTTAGTTTTGTTTGTAGACAAGCAGTAGTCATTTGTGTAGACATGGTGAGCTTGTGAAGCGGCACTAAAACTTAATACAAAAACATTCATTCAGTCAAATATGACATGGGCTCTTCACAGCATGTGCTGCTCTTCACAGCATGTGCTGCAATATTTGTTATCCCTTAAAGTTACTGTTCCAAACATGTTCTCCTTATAATATTCTTACTCTCAGATAATAAAATTTAAACACAACAATCTTACAATTCAATTCTCTTGTTCTCTACATCTCTCACATTTTCATATATATTCCCCCTAGTTTGTTTGATATCCAACAATGAGGCGAATTGTTACAACAGGGCAGTATTTCCTCAGTCATCTTATCCATGTTCCACATTACATATCGAATATTTTTTAATGGTTCATGTGACACATATCAGACGGCATGTTTGTTTGGCATTACTAATTGTGGATTATTGATATTCTTGAATTCCATCCAAATAAAAAATGTGTCTCGACTATAGCATTGACTTGGTGTTTAATAATCCCAGTTAACAGTGTTTCATTTCCATATAATTTAAAGGGAAATCATATTCCTGACACAACACAATTGTTAATTATCTTTGTGTTGGCTATTTGGTGTCTTCTGTTCAGAATCATCATATTCAGATGAGAGATTTTATATGTTTTCAAATTATTACTCATTGCATGTTCAGTTTTAATCATTTCGTATTGTAGTAAAAAAAATCTTCTTCACTGCTTGCTACAAGTACTACGCAGATATTGGTGCATCATCTCATTAAATTCTCAAGTTATACTTTGTTTCAGGCACTTTATTATTGCATTCCATTTCGAGAGCAGTTGCTAGAATATTCTGCAAATTACAAGAATCCAGGAGAGGCCGAGGAAAATTTGCTGACCTGTTTGGCAGATCTTTTTGCACAGGTGAAAAAATAAATTTATTACCTGATATAATGCTACGTTCGCTATGTTGTTGCTCTCTGGTATGAATTAGTGTACTATCGCTAACTAGTCAATGAGCAAATGGATTCCATGTCATGGTGGTAAAAACAAAAATATGGTAATATTGAAGATTATTTGTTTTACTTCAGATATAAGCTTACCAATAGATTGAAATTATTTGCTCGATCAGCTCTATCTTATACAAGGCCACAAGGTTCAAAAAATCATGGTATCATGTCAATGAAAGGGATGTGAGTTAGGTTTTTAGGTTATCCGGTGATTGTTAGAGGGGATTATGGTGGGTAACTGGAATCCTGAAGGCAATTAATGAATAGCTGGACCAACTTATTGCCTGGCCTATTAAATTTTCATTAATCAGAGGGTTATAATTTGTGGATGACACAAATGGGGCAGATGGCAAAGACTGAAAAAACAACAATAACTAACTCATTCTTTTTGTATGAACAAAGATCTTAGGTCCTCCTACAATGTATTTAATCAACAATTCGTAGTTCTGACTAGCAGTATGTTGAAAGTACAAAATTTCTAGATTGTTGACATGAATTGGTATCCACATCATTTTGAATCTATATTTATTCGTTATTGACAGGTTACAATAATAAACCATGTCAGAAGTTCATTTTAGAAAAAAATTCAGAAGTCATTTATGATATGTTGCGCTTGTAACAACAAACAAGATAAGACAGTAGTGAAAATAATACTTTGGTGACCATGTCAATCTCTAAAATGGCCTATACTTAGTGACGAAGGAAGTACTAAGAGCAATAAGAAGTAATAACATTGTTTCTTGATAATCCGTTCCATTTCTTTGAGAGAAACGAATTGCAACACTAATTACAAGGGAGAATAGTGAATACATTCTACTATCTAGGATTTGGGTGCATAGAGTGAGGCTATTTCGAATAATTGTTTGAATGGGAAAATGTGTGCCGGTGATAACAAAACGAGCGGAGTGTGATGATCGCGTCATGGAAAAAAAAATTAAGGCGCCGTACTGGAGGTACAAGTTGTATTCGTCCATCAGTTGTACCGTACAACTGATGGACGGATATTATAGAGGAAAAAAACAAGATGCCAACTGTTTCGATCTAAAAGGATATGGTAGAAGTAATATGTTTCCTTATTCAATGGATCTAGCTATCTTGGTAATGTAATAGTGGATCTCCCTGTTTTACGAAAAAAACATATAAATTATTCTATAGCACGTCTTGCGAAAAAAAAATCACCTGTTGCAACGCACGGGCATTTTGCTAGTTCAAAAAAATCGCACTATGTGACAGTTTGTGTGCACTCGCACGTGTGTGCGTGTATGCGTCTGCATTGGGGAGTACTTAAACCTGAGAAAACGGTACTATACAATCTAAATTGGAAGCTCTTTTATTCTGGAGTTTTGTCCAGATTTTACTTTACAAGATAAGAAGCTTAGCTTTTGCGATTCCTCATGATTTACACTTTCATTGCAGTGATTAGACGCATTGTAGACATAGGTAGTAGCAGAGTTAGTTTGATTTGTCTCAAATCTCAGTTCTGCACAGAGCTTGATGACAATTTTATGAGCTTCATCTAGCACACTAACTCAAAACTGTGATTGTCAGGTTAACTCACTTGCAACCAACGCAAGCAAGCAGACATGTTATTATTAGTTTCTGTTAGCTGTTAACTCTATTTTTTATGCCTTCCTGAGCATAATGTTACTTGGTTTGGGCATGTTACCTAACATTTCTGCCGATTCTTGTTCATCTAGTAACAACAGTTAATGATAACTTGCAGATAAGCCTATCGAAGAAAAAGACTGGTGTTATTTCTCCAAAACGTTTTGTCCATAGGGTGAGGAAAGAGAATGAATCGTTTCGGAATTATATGCACCAGGTAAATTGAATATAGTTTACAGAGCTCCTGCATCATCATATCATAACCTGGACCTTACTAATGTAGGTAGCTTATTAGTGATCAGGCACTTATATGGTAACTCAGTAAGCAAAGTGAGCTATGTGTATGGTCTGCATCTTTTTCTGTTACTCTTTTTTTCTAGGGTACTTGAGCAGAGTTTCCCTCCACTGAGGCAACCAGCCCTTTAGAGTTGCTTAATATTTTTTTATTTTGTTCCTTTGCTCAGGCTGTATTTTAAATAAGTTGATCTGGAAGTGTTACAGTAAAGAACAGAATTATGCTTACCTTTTAGGGACATAAAAAGAGTGAGCGATCCATAAGTAACATCTCTTTTCCTTATTACTCTGTAGGATGCCCATGAATTTTTGAATTTTTTGCTGAATGAGATTGTCGATATTTTGGAAAGAGAGTTTAGTACCATGAAGGATTCTCCTGAAACAACATCCCCTGATGAAGGGGCCTCAAATGGCGAAGTTGATCATTTAGCAAATGGAGTTCGAACGGAGCCACTAGTTACATGGGTCCACAAGAACTTTCAGGTACTATGATTACTAAATGCAAAACATGTATGTATTTCTACCATGGAGGTTGTGTTTAATCGCCATTTTCCCATATGAAGGGTATTTTGACCAATGAAACCAAGTGCCTGATGTGTGAGACTGTCACCGCAAAGGATGAGACATTTTTGGACTTGAGCGTTGACATTGAACAGAATAGTTCACTCACAAGCTGCCTGAAGAATTTCTTTTCCACTGAGACTTTAAATGCCGATGACAAGTTTTTCTGTGATAAATGCTGCAGGTAATAATGTTCTTTGTAATTTTTACCCTTAATGTTTTGTCTCTAGGCAACGATAGAGGCCTTATGAACTAAATTGCTAACACTAGTTTGAATCGTTATGGTTCTACTCATGGAATGGATGAACCAACTAATGTTAAATCTGATTCAAACAACTATTGTTAAAGAGGACCTTCTAGACCAATTTCCTCATTTTATTGAAGTTGCTACTTTTACACACAATTCTGGGGAAAGGTTAACAATCTCCATTTCTTACGTTTTTCTGCAACTTTTGTTTACTTTTTCTTGCTTGATTTCCTTTCAACATTGAAATTTGGGTGTACGGTTCAGTTTGCAAGAAGCACAGAAGAGAATGAAGATAAAAAAGGCACCACAAATATTGGTGATCCACTTAAAGCGCTTCAAGTTCATTGAACAGCTGAATCGGCACAAGAAACTGTCATACCGAGTGGTATACCCCATGGAGCTGAAGCTGAGCAGTGCTTCTGACGATGTAGATTGCGAGTACTCCCTCTTTGCTGTGGTAGTCCACCTCGGGAGTGGCCCCAACCAGGGACACTATGTAAGCCAAATTAAAAGCTGTGACCACTGGTTGTCTTTCGATGATGACAATGTTGAGAAGATTCCGGAGTCCACCCTGCAAACGTGCTACGGTTCTTCTCGCGAATACTCTGGCAACACCGATCATGGCTACATTCTGTTCTATGAGCGCATTGAGAAGAGCTAGGAATTGTCTTCGCTTTGCGGGAGCTGAAATAAGGTGTACAGTGTAAAGGAGGGAAACCTGATAACATTTTTTTCAGTTCATTTACTGCAATAGAATAGACTTTCATAAATATAAGTTTTGTTTGTACAGAGACCAAATGTGTAAGATCCGGATCTTCTCTGCTTGTTTAGTTTAGCTTTCAGAATCAATGCAGAAACTAATTAGATTATAGGCGTTGGTTTTAAGAGGTTTTTGTGAACACCAGATTAATCATCTTAGAAGTGCAAGTGATGGGGTGTGAGAACTCCCTCCATTCCTGAATGATGTTTTAGCCTTTTCTGATCCACATGTAACTAGACATGTTTTAGTGCAAGATTCATATGAATCTACACACTAAAACGTGTCTAGATATGTGGGTGTCAGAAAAGAGTAAAACATCTTATATTTAGGGACGGAGGGAGTATTTGAGTTTTTTCCCCCTCTTCTTGTCGGATACATAACGTGGAGCCGTGGCGTGAATTTACCATCTGGATTGCACACAGGATGGACATATTGTGAAAAAAAAAATGCGACCCACATGACTAGCCCTTGGTGGCATACTTTTATAGAAGAAATGCTACTCTGTGAGAATAACAGGGATTCGAACTCAGGTCCGTTGGGGTGTGCAACCCCACCCACAACCACTGAGCCTCTACCCCGTCCTCGATGAACATATTGTGGGGAGGGCTAGGCCGAGAATTCAGAGATGGTGTGAAAAGAAAATGTCATGTGCGGCCAAAGAGGCGCTACTCCTATTCTATGAGCTGCTTCAAGCTCACAAAAGGTTTGTGCAAGAAACTGACATCCTTGATGTCTCAATTCTTGTCGAGTGGGTCTCTTGATGAGAGAGGTATGCACTGGCGTATGTGGTGCATTCAATGGCTGCATTCATCAAGATTTCAGTCGTATGGTGCATTTGGGGAAGACGGACAATTACGAGGTTTAAAATAGCGTGTTAAGGGAAATAGGCAAGTAGTGACGGCATCCTCTAGATTCTATGCATGCTATAGCGTGCTATATTTTAAATAGCGATTTGAAAAAATACGAGATATAGTTCAAAAATGAAAGATTTTGATAACAATAAAGGATACAGTCCAAAAATAGTATAACAATATATGCAATATATGCATAACCACATAAAAAACAATTTTCGAATTGTCTAGAAGCCTAACATCAACATTAAACAGGGAAACAACATAACACAAATTACGTATTGAGATCGAGTCATCAGCATTAGTGATGTCATCTTCCGATTCAGAAGAGGAAACGACAGATCGCACTTCATCACCATGATAAACACGAAGCAACCTCTTCTTCTCATATGGGGAAAAACTTGGGCCTTTAGATTGATAGGCTGGAAAAAAAACAATGCGCTAAAGTTATAACATTTTAGCGTGATATATCATGCTATTTTACGAATACCACCATAGCGAGCAAAATCACTAAAATTTAGCATGGACTCTCCGGATATGCTATTAGCGCTAAAGTAGCGTGGTATTTTTTTCCTTGGACAATTCGTCATGGAGAAGAGAAGTATCAACCGAGGAGATCGGTCGAATTGGTCGATGAGTTGATAGAATTTCTAGAGTTTCCTAGCCAGTAGAAAGCTAAACAAATGAAGTAGAGAATACGTGGAGAAAAGTGAAGGACAACTAGTTTAAAATTAGAGTGGATTCTATGTTTTACCCTCTATTTATACATTTGTTATGCTAATTACCCCATCTAGTGAAAAGTCGTCTTGATTACCCATTTGAAAACTTTGAATTCTTTTTTTCCATGCATGCCTGATTGCCTGTTGAGCAAAGTGTGAGGTGATGGTTGAGACTCAAAATTATCAGGACAATAATGAGGAATTGAACAAGTGGTGATGCACCACATAGACCTAACATATAGATATATCTAACGACACATGCAGAATGTCAAAATAGGGTAAAACTGTGTTTAAAACTTTATATATGAAGTGTTTTTATTTTATTTCACTAAATGGAGTAATGAGTGTCATAAATGGACAAGTGTAGGATAAAAAATAAAATTCACTCTCAAAATTAATACCAATGGTACTGTAATGAGGAACAACGTGTTGCCAGATCAGGAATAGTAGCAAGAAATGCTGACTGAAATTTTGTAGTTGGAAGTATGAAGGAGAAGGAAGGTTTCCAAGAAGGTCGCTGAAGAGGTGGTCCTCCTCATGGACCCCTCTCTCTTCTGCCACATCTAATATCTACGAGAAGGTGGTGGAGAAGAAGCCCTAGGGAAAGCATCTATCGGAAGCAACAGTGTGCCCCTTCCGTCACTTGTTTGTCTCCAAGCCCGCATCTAATCCTGCCAAGTCTAGTCTGGACTCGGCTCACTTCAATCAGTATGGTTTCTGATGAGGACATGGCTATCTCAGATATGGTCAAATATAGTATGCATGGACATCTTATTCAGGTGATTTCTAGTACTAATATTTTTATGTATTATTTTATAAACAGAGACCAAGATACAACACCACCTGTTATTATGTGCAGAATTATGACACAGGGGCGGAGCTCCCAGTAGGGCAAGGTAGGGCCGCCGCCCTACCTTGATTTTTGATGATAATATTCAGATGTACATGTTTTTTATGAACAATTTGAGTGGTCATACATTAAAAACGGACTCCGTATGACAAAGCTATGTTTGTTTCAGTCAACACTAAAAGCTAATTCTCTCTTACCATGGCAAGTTCTTGGGAAATAACTCCGATGGGCGGAAAAAAGAAGGCGTTAAGAGACCCTCCTAGCCCAACCCTAGACACTCTAAGATCCTTTTTCAGACCTGCTCGATCTGCTCCCATTTAAGGAAAAAGAATTTCACATTGTTCCTGAAAGTAAGAGAGGATTAGGAAAGTTCTATTGATTGTTGCTTTCTCCAGATCGTCGGGAAAAGCATGAAAAAAAAGGTTCGAAGGGTACGATCCCTCCGTCACCCCAGAATGAAAGGGGTGATCTACTAATTCTTGGTTAATGAACTATGTGTTACGATACTTTGAATTTGTATTAATCTAAAATTTAATTTGTGTTTGTTCAGTCAATATTTTTCACAACAAGTGAGAACACATGTTTACTCAACTGGAAAATGATGGCTTGCATCACTATTCTAAAATGTCAATTTGCGCACAAAATGACATGATAATTCTAAGTTTTGATGAAATGGTAACAAAAGGGAGAAAATCAAGAAAAGAGGAAGACATTTGATCATTCTTGATTATTTTACAGTGTGGACACCTTCTATTGCTATAGACTATGTTTACACCGATTAAGACCATATAGTAAATAAACTATTTCTAGAATTCCTTTGGGACTTCTCTTGTCTTGCATATTTGTTATTTTTTTCTTGTGAAGCTTGTCTTGCATTTCACATAACATATCAAATGAATATTATTATTTTGATAAAATGTCAAATAGTTTCCTTTGTTGCAACCACTAAAAGAACGAGTTGTCGAACTTGTGACTATATTATATCTATGAACCAAATAAAATTGTTATCATAGATTAATTTGATATTTACATTTTTACTTATGGTACTCACATACATATGTCTTTACTTTATATACAACTTGTTTGAAGGGCGAGAAATCTATCCAATTAATTGACTATGAATTTCTGTTATCCATGAATTTGGAAGCAGAGTTCAATCTAACTTAATGACATATAATTAATTTGCGCTTTAAGTCACTTGGGTTTCTTCCTGAGTGAACCTTGATGATATTTGATTAGTTAAATACACAACCTTGATGATATTTAACTGCTTTAGACTTACATATTAATAAAAAACAATATGAAGTTATTTGTATAGCTTACCATGGGGGATGGGGGCGATTGCCCCCGGGCCAAAATTATTCTAACTAAAATATCTTGTTGATTCCGTCATACCTAAATTTTGAATCGTCCTTCGCCACTGTTATGACATATACATGTGGCGTTCAAAGGAGCAGTCAAAGTTCGTATGGGATCAGCTTATGGAATCAACTTCCCTGGATCAATCCACCACATGTCAAGAGGACAAGAGCTGCTCATACCCAGCATGCAACATGCGTACGGGACAGGCCTACGTGAGTATGCCTATGCGCGCATGCATGCACATCAATCGATGGACATGGGCCAGGCCTTGCCGTGCGATTCGTTACCAAGAAGGCGGGCCTGCATCTCGTGAGAGCCGAGAAGCCGCACCAGATTCCAGCGCCGCCACGATTTGCTCAAAGCGTCTATTAGGGTTTTATTGAGGTTTTGTTTAGAGAGAAGTTTAGCTATTGCTATTTTGATTTGTCTACGTTCGTAGCGGTTAGTGCGACCGTCCAGACATCCTATCGGAACCTCAACTTTTATCTTTTTGAGATTATTATTCATTCAGCATATCCGTAATTTCAGATTGGTTACGCTATTGTTTTCTTGCTTGTTCTTCGATTTGTACGTAGGAAAAGTCCTTCGTGGACAGGTTGATTGTGCCGTTGGCTCGGTTGATAACATTTTTGAGTTGGTTCAGCGATTACCGTGGATATCAGTCGTGTACGGTTTTCCCTGTACGGTTGGTAGCCGAATCGTGAGAGTCAAATCCTCCAGAAATCGTAGTTATCCTCTCTCATCGAAAAATCGGGAACGCCAGTTTACATCAAGTGGTATTAGAGCCACAGTTGATCGGTGAGAGGTTTACAATTTTTACTAGATTAGATTTGTTTTCATTACCTACAGCCCACCAAAAAGCCAAAAAAAAAGAGTAGATTAGTTCATCCTTTCACCTATCTTTTTAGCCGCAGCAATTTTTGTATCTAGTATTTGCATCTTTGATTTTTTTGTTACGGTCATCTTAGATCTAGTGCTGGTTTAAATTAGTTTGGGCTTAAATCATCTACTAGATCACATCATTTTTTTTCCCATCCGAAACAAATCTATGTTGCAATTTATCTCCATCCGCTGCGACTAGCATCGACGCGCTACTTCTATCTGTCGCGTGCGCCGCCATCCAGTACACCATCTCACCGCCCGCTGTTTTCCACAACTCCCCGTGTGTGTCCACGAGCCAGCCGCGCTCTGGCGTTGGCCGTCCGCGCACGTCGCCACCAATTGTTTTACCTTAGCTGCTTCTTGGGCGCAGGTCCACCACACCACCACAACTCAACAAGAGCCGCACGTTGTGCCTTTTCACCCGCATCCTGATCAGGTGTAATTATTATATTTTTTTTGTTTGCTAGTAACCGGCTTGTTCCAAAAAAAAAAACAAAAAGAGAAAGAGAAAGAGAAGGAGAAAGAGAGAAAAAAGATTGAAAAAAAAAAGAAATACATACCGACTAGCATCCGGTGAGCTGTGTTTTGCTGTCACGGAAATTGTCAGACTGGATCATTTCTTTTGGCTGCACCACACGGTTGTCTAATATCCTGCTTCGAGTCTTGTATTTTTTTTTGTCCTTCACTTATACCTAGCTGAACAGAGCTACTTTTTTTCTCCACTTTTCGACTTATTTGTTGTTTTATCTCTTTCTAGTCGACTACTAGCACTAGTTAGAAGTTTGAACAATCATTTAGCTTGCATTGCTTTTTGCTAAATTGTGTCACTATATTGTGAGTTGAGAAACCATCCCAAGCTACACTTTTCTACCAATCAGTTTACATCCGACATTTCTGATTCCTGGTTATCGCTCCATCCAATCTCTATTGATAGTTTGAAGCCAAGACCAGCGTGTCGATTGCCACCTGTACCATTGGTAAGAACAAGTAAGAATTTGATAGTAAGCCTGATTTTGTGACTAATTTTTTTTGCCACCACATCCTATTAGTTGATAGGAACATATACTTGTGATTTGTTTCTTGTTTTCTACTAATCATGGCAGGTTACGAGGTTCGAAATTCTTAGGCTATGTCTATAGTTGGAGATGTGCCATATGCTGAGACTAGTTCTCCACCACCACCACAAAAATTACGACGACCACCACGAAAGGTACAAACTAAAGTATGTCATGATCCCTCAGTTTCTATGCCAATATTTGAAGGATTTCTTGATCGACCTGAATTATATCTTGATTGGGAGTTAGAAATAGGTGATATTTTTTTCTCGCCATGTTCGTGAGCATAAGCAAGTACGGGCTGCAATTAGTACCTTTTATGATTATGCTTTCTACTTGGTGGGATGAATATTGTGATTTGTATCCTGAGTATATACCCACTACTTGGAAAGATTTGAAACTTGCTATGAGATACAAATTCGTCCCTTCATACTATACACGAAACATGATTCGTAAATTGAAACATTTAAAACAAGGTAAT
Organism: Puccinellia tenuiflora; assembly: GCA_012064385.1. Taxonomy (NCBI): domain Eukaryota; kingdom Viridiplantae; phylum Streptophyta; class Magnoliopsida; order Poales; family Poaceae; genus Puccinellia; species Puccinellia tenuiflora. Next base: position 704,397 of record QRDG01000269.1, read on the forward strand.
AAAACCGTGGAAGAATATTATAATGATTTGCAAATTACCTTGTTTCATTGTGGATTAGAAGAAAGTGAAGATGTTATTATGGACAGATTTTGGGATGGGTTAAACTATAACATTCAGGACATACTTATGCATAAAGAATATTTTTCTGTCAATGGTATGTTTCTTCTTGCTTGCAAAGCTGAACAGGACATAGAGAGACATGTGCTCGAGGCCACCAAGAGCAAGAAGACGTCAAATATTTGGGCTGGCCCGCCAACTATGATTGAAGTAGCTCGAGAATACGACAAACCACAATCGACAGTACCTACCTCATCTGAGGCAGACATACACGGTAATTATAAAGGTACTGATGACATTCCTTCACATGAGATCGACTTATTCCCTGGCGATTTAGATAATTCGTATGTTGAGTTATCCGTTGATTTGGTCACACCTTCTGTAGTAGAGGACTCTGTTACGGATTTTACTTTACCATGTGATCAACCAAGGGAGATAGATGATGTTTTGAGTGCACCTCTTGCTGAAATTAATTCTTCCTTTGATTTGAATGTGCACAATGAATTAAGCGTTGATACAAATGAACCTTTGGACTTGTTAGTGCCACCTGATTTAGATCATATTAAGTTGGTTAGACATGATGACGTGTTGGCTAAAATTGCTCATGAGAATTCATGGTGGTCCATTAAGTTAGATCCACCTATGTCTTTGTCACATGCTAGAGATAAAATTGCTGAAATCACATGTTTAAATAGTGATTACGCCCCTGATTTTACTTTTAACTTGATTGGAGATTATGGCGTAGTCACCGATTTTGTGGTGCATAGGATTTGTATCACGTGTGATAAACTTGCTCGTTCTAAAGATAACAACATAATGCATGCGCTTAGTCATTTTGATATGACCTCCAATGTTGATGATAATTATATGCCAAACAATTTAATACATGTTTGTTTGAATAGTTGTGCCTTGTCTTGCACAGGATTCGAGCATACCGTAAATTGCCGTTGGGACACGACGAATTTTTATTCACCACCGTTGGGATGGTTTAATGATAAGCGTTGTAAATCTGCTTATATGAATAAATGCTTCACTTATATTCGCACACTGCATTGTAATAATGGCATGTCGTTTATTTCTTGTGATAATTATTTGGCTTTATATTTCACAAGACATGATAATTATCATAGCATAAATGTGTCATATGTGCAACAATCACGGGAAATTAAAACGGATGACATATACTTATATCATGTGTACGCCTTATCTCTTTTGCTAACCATGTTTCAAAAGGAACATCGTCGAGGACGGCTTTGTTTTCAAGAAGGAGAGGATGATGAGGACATGGCTACCTCACATATGGTCAAATATAGTATGCACGGACATCTTATTCAGGTGATTTCTAGTACTAATATTTTTATGTATTATTTTATAAACAGAGGCCAAGATACAACACCACCTGTTATTATGTGCAGAATTATGACATATACATGTGGCGTTCAAAGGAGCAGTCAAAGTTCATTTGGGATCAGCTCATGGAATCAACTTTCGTGGATCATCCACCACATGCGTATATATTTCAAGTGCTAGTCAAGAGGGCAAGCAGCATGCAACATGCGTACGGGACAGGCCTACGTGAGTATGCCTATGCATGCATGCACATCAATCGATGGACATAGGCCAGGCCTTGCCGTGCGTTCGGTACCAAGAAGGCGGGCCTGCATCTCGTGAGAGCCGAGAAGCCGCACCAGATTCCAGCGCCGCCACAATTTGCTCAATAAATAGAAAGCGTCTATTAGGGTTTTATTAAGGTTTTGTTTTGAGAGAAGTTTAGCTATTGCTACTTTGATTTGTCTATGCTCATAGCGGCTAGTGCGACCGTTCAGACATCCTATCGGAATCTCAACTTTCATCTCTTTGAGAATATTATTCATTCAGCATATCTGCAATTTCAGATTGCTTACGCTATTGTTTTCTTGCTTGTTCTTCGATTTGCACGTAGGAAAAGTCCTTCGTGGACAAGTTGATTGCGTCGTTGGCTCGGTTGATAACATCTTGGAGTTGGTTCAGCGATTGCCGTGGATATCAGTCGTATACGGTTTTTCCTGTACGGTTGGTAGCCGAATCGTGAGAGTCAAATCCTCCAGAAATCGTAGTTATCCTCTCTCATTGAAAGATCGGGAACGCCAGTTTACATCAGTTTCCTCCCCTTCTAGGATAAATGTTGTGAGGAATCACCTCTCTGGGTTTGAGATTAGTGCAACCTATGTACGTTTAATCTTCTCCGATTTGTTCACACGAGTCTTGGGGAATGTTAAGACGCAAAAGAAAAAATGTGCTAGAGACAATGACTTCGAAGATCCTTGAGGTGACTTTTTATTTTAACTGGAATCTTTACTGTTCACATGTATTTTTTAATTGATTAATTAAGTCAATATTTTATAAGAAAATATCTCACCTATTACCTCTCCTACTAATCGACAAATAAACTCTCCTATCGATTTGCATGCATTGGCTAAAACCATTTTGTACCAAAAGCGATGGCAATAAGAGCATGTACAATGGTCGAGAAAATAGTATTCTCTTATCAATACACATCATCTAAAAAAGATAACAAAACATGATGTACAATGGACCATTAGTGTTATCTCTAACAATTAATGTATGTATGTCTACTAAAATGAATCTTTCAATAAAAAGAGAAAATTTCTTATATGCCACTCTCTTAAAATCATGTCCTTATTTGACACCGGTGAATTTTTTCTTTCCTATCTGGCCTCTCTTCAAAATTTATTTTTCTATACGACACTTTAGTGTATTTTGTTCACCAAAGAGGCATGTAAAGACCTTTTTATCCCTGGTCACCTGGTGCACAATGTGACAAAAAATCTATACAAGACAATAGCTGCAGTAACGTTACATATTTGGTTTCGGTTAAATGACCAATTGAGACGCCATAATTTTCTCAAGTAATTAGTGTGTGCCATGATTAGGCATGTATGTTGATGTGCGCAACGTGAAAGGTACAATTATTTGCCTCTTTTGTGTGTCAGTGCAGGTGCAGGTGCACTACCAAGCTATAACATGTAGGTCGATGTGCACATTTACCAAGTGGCCACACAGTACACTTCAATCACAAGTTGCCGTCCGGCTGCATGCCGCCACATCCGTAGGCGAAGCTGCGAAATTACATTTTTTTTAACACCCAAAAATCATACGGCAGCAACAAGAGAGTTATATAATATGATATTGTCCACAAAATACATTTTAAGTATCAATATGTGTATAAGCTACTCCGAAGAAAGAGAAACTGTATACATGGGGCACTACTAGGAAAAGGCTTATAGGTGGATTAAATAGCCGTGGCGCACCACCATTTTGATGCCCCACGGGTATATAGCCGCGGCGTACGAAAAGACGGTGCGCCACGGGTGGTCCATTACCCGTGGCGCACCAAAATGGTGGGGCGCCACGGCTATATGGTGGCCTGGCTGGCTAGCGAGCCCCCTCCTTACCCGTGGCGCACCTTATTTTGTGCGCCACGGGTAAGTTGCTACCCGTGGCGCATCGCGGCGACGTGCGCCACAACTATTTGTACAGAGTACAGACTCGCTTCAATTCGCACCCCACCTACCACGCTCCCTAGCTCTCTCTCCCCCTTATCCTCTCGATCCCCTTCGCCTCATCTTCTTCCTCGAGCGCCGCCAGCATCCTCTCAGCGGCCGCCCTCCCAGGCCATCCCTCACCTCCGCCTCCCAAGATCTTGTCGTAAGTGCCCTTCTCCCCGGCCAACGCCGCGCGAGCTGGACCCCCGCCTCCCCGGATCTCCTCCTCCACCTCCCTGGCTCGCCTCGGTGCCTCGGTGGCCGCCCTCCCAGGCCACCCCTCACCTCCCCGCGCTCCTGCTGGTGGTCGCCTTACCGGGCTGCTCCTCCCGGCGTCCACCCGGAGCGGCTGCCAGGGTCTTCTCCGACAACGTCTCCGAGGTGCTCCTGCCAGCACTGCTTCCCCGGCCTCGGCACTCCTGGACCCCGCCGCCACTGTTCGTCGGCGTGGTCTAGACCAGCGGTGGTGTCCGTTTGCCGGCGGACGGCGCTTCCATCCGCGCTGAGATCAAACATCGGCTATAGTCCGTCTCGGGTGAGCTCGAACTCCTCTTATCTGCTCTATCGTCACGCCATGGCGATGATTTACTTGGATTAGGCTACAAATCTGCAAGAAGAACTCCATTGAAAGTTTGTAGCTAAACTGAACCATTGAATTCTGTAGTCAGCTGTGAGCAGATAAAGAAATGGCTAGTAACTAGAGCACCAGTGCTATCTCCGGGATGTAGATTTAGGTTTTTATTCGACTTCGCTCATGTATCTACATCTCCCGTCTGCACACGTAGGCAGTGGGTGTATATGAAATGGACAGACTTCCTAGTCGGTATTGATGGCTACCCTTTGGCTACTTAGGATTATTAGGACTGATTAGATTTTACTGCTAGCTGCTATCATGATCTTAGTCTTCATATTGCTTCTGTCTATATAGAGATGTGCTGCTGGTGAGGTCTAGAATTCACTACTGGTTGAGTAGGTACACTAGATGTATATGGTCCGTGGCTGCTACTTGCTGGTATTCTCTTACATTATATGTGCTATTTTCTTTCCTAACCACCGGACTGAATTCTGTGCTTGTTTGGAACTTATTTTCTTCGAAAGCCGATGATTAAAAATGTTGTGGCACTATGTGGTAACCCTGAAGGTCTGCAGAGCCTTGTGATATGCAGAAGTACAAGTCCTGTGCATCCTACTTGGCTCTGCCGATCCTTCAGGGCTACTAATAATTGTGTGTCCGACCTAAATATGAGGCGCAAAATCTAAGTCATATTTATTTTGTTTTGTCTGTTTATTCGAAAGCCGATGATTAAAATGTTGTGGCACTAGGTTGTAGGCCTGCAGGTCTGGTGAGCCTTGTGATATGCACAAGTACCAAGTTTTGTGCATCATACTTGGCTCACCAGATCCTGCAGGTCTACTTGTGTGTCCGACCTAAGTATGAGGCGCAAAATCTAAGTCATTAATCATTTTGTTTTGTCTTTTTCTTCTAAGCCGATGATTAAAATGTTGTGACACTGTATGATTCAGGGAGGAGCTAGTGAACCTTGTGATATACACAAATAAATATTTTGTGCATCCTACTTGGTTCACTTGCTCCGTCTCTGAAATGTGTGTCCAATTTAAATATGTATGAGGCACAAATCCAAAATCATTTTGTTTTTTCTTTCTCTTTCCGAATGCCGATGATTAAAAATGTTGTGGCACTATGTGGTAACCCTGAAGGTCGGCCGAGCCTTGTGATATGCACAAGTACAAGTCTTGTGCATCCTACTTGGCTCGGCCGATCCTTCAGGGCTACTAATAATTGTGTGTCCGACCTAAGTATGAGGCGCAAAATCTAAGTCATTTTTATTTTGTATTGTCTGTTTCTTCGAAAGCCGATGATTAAAATGTTGTGGCACTAAGTTGTAGGCCTGCAGGTCTTGTGAGCCTTGTGATATGCACAAGTACCAAGTCTTGTGCATCATACTTAGCTCACAAGATCCTGCAGGTCTACTTGAGTGTCCGACCTAAGTATGAGGCGCAAAATCTAAGTCATTTTTATTTTCTTTTGTTTTTTTTCTTCTAAGCCGATGATTAAAATGTTGTGACACTAGGCATTTTAGCCTCCCTGCAGCGAACGGCACACAACGAGCGTCTACCTTTGTCACCGAACCCAATGGCTGGATTTAGCCTACCTGCTGGCATGTTCCCTGGCATTATTGTTTTGTCTTTGTTCACCGGCCAGCCATTGGATCCACCTCCTGTAGGTCGGTGAATAAAGACAAAACAACGATGCTGTTGGAAACACAAGCCCTCAGGTAGGTTGAATCCAGCCACTGGATTTGGGTGACACAATAATGAATTGCCGAGGATCCTGCAGGTCTGCTTGTGTGTCCGACCTAAGTATGAGGCGCAAATCCGAAATCATTTTGTTTTTTCTCTCTTTCTGAATGCCGATGATTAAAATGTTGTGTCACACTATGTGATTCAGGGAGGTGCTAGCGGACCTTGTGATATGCACAAATAAACATCTTGTGCATACTCTTACTTGGTCCGCTTGCCCCGTTCCTGATCAATGTGTGTCCAATCTAAGTATGAGGCATAAACTCAAATCATTTTGTTTCTTCTCTATGAATTGACAAAGCCGATGATTTAAACTATGCCACGGTAAAGGCAAGGAGAGTGTCTATAATGCCTTGTAGTATATACAATTGGAGTGTTTGTATTAATACATGGTCTTATAGACACTCTTTTTGCCTTGTTTTGCACGGCAATGATATATGAGGCTTTCCATTGTTAACTTCTCGCATTTCGTAAATTTTAATATTACTTTTGTAACAAAATTTTGACTTAAGCATTTTTTACTTAGGTGTTCTCGGTGACGATGTCCATGTTGGACCAGAGGGACGATGTGCGGGACTGGGCTCCACCGGGCTGGCACTGGGAGGTGCTACCTTCCGGGACGCGCAGCTTGGTGAGGAATCCGGGTGACGTCGTCGACCCTGATCTTCTGTGGTGGCAGTCGCGTGGGCCACGCTCGGTGCAGAGGGAGCCGGCCCCCGAGGAGGAGGTACGTCGCCGTATTAGGGAGGAGGACGAGCACGTCCGTCGATACATGTATCTGCTGGTTAGGCAGTATGACGGTAGGTGGTCGTTTCTTCAGAGGGTTCCTGCTCACGTGAGTTATGACCCTGTGAGGGTTCCTTCTCTTTGGATGCGTAGCGCCGCCGTCGACTCAGTACAGTTCGATGAATCAGAAGGTTCATGTTGAAATTAGCTAAGCTTCATGTATTAGCTACTGGATATGTAATAATATGATCGATGAACTGTGATTATGATCAACTTTGTGTAATAATATGATCGATGAACTATGATTGGAAATTGTGTATTTGTACTGGTTTATCAAATATTTCTCTCTATATAATATTGGAATATGAATTTCCTGTAATGTGATATATCTGTTTGTATAAATACCTGTATAAATACCGTATTTTCTGTATATAAAAAATACAGAAAAACTTACCCGTGGCGCATGATAGAAGGTAGCCGTGGCGCACCCTAGCCGTGGCGCAGGATAGACATGTGCGCCATGGGTAATACTCGTGGCGCACATCTGTGCCTGCGCCACGGGTAAGGTTGGTTACCCGTGGCGTGGCAATCCGTGGCGCAGGCCCCTGCGCCACGGGTAGCCTTATTTGGTGCGCCACGGGTAGCCTTTTCCCTAGTAGTGGGGAGAGGGCTTGGCGGCCAATCGGAGCACGGAGAGTAGCTTGCGAGTGCGATTGTCTGCTGGGTGCTGCCACTACGTCACGACAAGGTTATCGGGGCACTTCGCTAGAGGCGTTTTTTCGAAATGCCGTAAAAGCTTTTAATTAAGGGCCTATTGGTTAAGGCCCAGTTCTTTTGGGGCTTCTAGACAGCTTAACTGTGAAAATAAGCCCAAGCCCAAAAGAACTGGATTTTGAGCCGCTTAACTGGGCAGCCGGCTTCATCGATTCCTTCACAGTGGGAATAAGCAGCGCTACCCCAACTTCTCACCGCGGCCGCCAGCTTCTTTTCCTTATCCTCTCCTCTCCTCGCCTCTCCTCTCTCCCGTCGCCGCATGTGACCACTGCGGGTCTGCGACCACCGCTCCCGAGCCGCACCTACCGGCACGCCGCCGCTCCCCGGACGCCCACCTCCGCAGCCGCTCCTCCGCTCGAGCTCCCGTCGTCTTGCTCCTCCCGCTCCTCCGCAGCCGCTCCTCCGCCACCCACCTTATCTGAGCTCGACGGCCTCCATTCCTCCGCAGCCGTCCGCCGGCTCTCCACCCGCCCTAGCGCTGGCGCTTGCCCCTGCTCCACTCACGGAGCGTCGCCGCCCCTGCTCCACCGGCGAGCGCCGCCGCCGGCTCTACTGCCCAGCTCGAGCGCGGCGGCGAAGGATTCGCAGCGGCCATCCGCCGGCGCTCTGACTCCGCCGCTCCCCTCAAGGCCGGTCTAGGCCAGCCGAGCTTCAGCTCACCGGCCGAGCTCGATCTTCTGCAGCCTCCATTCTTTCTACTACTCAGTGGAAGAAGCCACAAAAGAACTCGATCGGTTTTTCTTGTGAGCTTAATTTCACGGTCGTTTTTGTGGGCAGCTCAAGGCTTGAAGGCTTATGCACAAGCCGGAGCTCAAAAGAACTGGGCCTAAGTGATCTAATAGTTTTGACCTTTTGGAGCATTTTAAGTAAAGTGCCCCGGGAGCGAAAACCCAAGGACGGAGAGAGACGTCTCTCCCACCTCTCTCCACTGTTTGAGAGTCAGCCGCCGTTTCCTCCCAGATCCGGCCGCTCTCGCCGTCGGCGCTCGCGCTGGCTGGCGTAGAGATGCGTTAGGGTGCCAGCCCACCTTGTACAGAAGTAGGATAGGTTGTAGTTTAGGTTTTGCTGAGTTCGGCGTCTTGCCCGTCGTGGCGATTGGCGTTATGCCGTCCTCTCTTCCTCGAAGATCTGCGGTTTTGGCGCTTGGGTACGGCGTCGACCGCGCCGGCGAGTTGTTCTTCGTCAAGTCTCCGAGGTGGAAATAGGGCGGAGGCGGCGACTCGTGGGCAACCTTCTTCAATAAGTACCTCTGCATCCTTTCTCTTTGTGGTCTTCTCCTTCTCCTGGCTTGCCTCCGTGGTGTGGGGGAGAGGAAGAGGGGTGCGCGGAGAAGGATGTGCAGCAGCTACCCTGGCGGTGGGGCGAATGCGCCGCTGTAGTGGGAGGATTTGCTGCTTGCTGGAGTTCCATGGTGGAGGACCTCGGCGGCAGATTGCGACCGCTGCTGCTTCAATAATCGTTCGTTTCGTGCTGGGGCTTCTGGATTCGGAGCTGCTACTCTTCTGCGCCATCATGGTTGCGGGGAAGAAGATGTTTGCTCAGGAGTTGTTGCCCTTTGGGAAGTTCTTCAGGCTGCTGCTTCTGGAGTACATCAATGGCGGCAAGCTTCTGCCGTCGTTATCTTTGGCCAATGGGGCCGCTCCAGGTCTTGGTGCTTTGTGCGCCATGGCGCTTCCAACCACCAGGCCGGTGTGCCATTGCGGAGGCCTCTTCTCAGTTCCGCTGTGGCGTTCATCGTCCCGTCTCCAAGTGGTCTCGTCCCCGGCGACGGTGCTGACGGCTGCAGCGTTGAGCTCATCGTCTTCTTCGGTGGAGAAGGGCTCAATTGTGTTCCCAAATTTTTATTTAGGGTCCTTTTTGTAAAAGCCAAGGGCTTGGTTTTAATTCTCTTTTACTTTGTGGTCCTTGATGTAATTTGTACTCCCACCGATTAATGCAGTCTGGACCCTTCGGGGTCCTTCCCTTGTTCTAAAAAAAAAGTAAAGTGCCCCTAAATATCATAACTTTCGGGCATAAAATCAAAGTTCCCCCAAACATCTTAGCCTGTCGGGGCACAAAATAAAAGTACCCCCAAATGTCATAGGTTTCGGGGCACAAAATCAAAGTGCCCCAAATGTCATAGCTTTCGGGGCACAAAATCAAAGTACATCCAAATGTCATAACTTTCGGGGCACAAATTCAAAGTGCCCCAAAGGTCCAACAAATCTCGACCATTAAACCCATCAATCCAACGTCCAACGGCCTCGCCGCCGTCTGCACTGGAGGGCCGAGGGCCTCGCCGCCCGCCGTCGGCTGCTTGCACGGGACGGCATAACAGCCGTCTGCAAGGTTGGGCCTCGCCGCCGCAGGCACACGACGGCTGGGCCGCACTGAACGCCGGCCTACACGGGACGGCCTCGCCGACCTGCGCGGGAGGACCTCACCGCACTGAACGGGGGCCTGTAAGGGACAACCTGCACCTCCCTGCAACTGCAACTATCCGCTTTTTGTTCAGGTACACCATTTAAAAAACGAGCAGAAGAGAGCATCTATAGTTTTAAAATTGAACAGAATACGCACCGGAATCTCGGCCACGACCAACGCCGTCGAGCTCCTGAAGGCCACTGCCGCTGATGGGTGAGAAATCCATGCTTGTTCTTGTCGCTTGCTTTTAAGGCTGAGAACATCTGATTACTTAATATGGCCCGTGGGTTTTTCCTTTTCTTGGTGATTGTAACGGATGAAGTGGTTTCAGACTTTCAGCCTTGTACTTGCTTCATGTATGTAACATTAAGTATGACCGATTGTTGGTTTTTCTTTTATGTAGAGGAAGATTTGAGTGGTTGTCAACTGTTGCATAAATCATTTCAGCCAGGCTATTTTCAGTTCCATGGCATGTTGCCTAGAGGTTGAAGAATAAAGAAAAAGAAAGAAGAATAAAGACGTTCTTTAATCTTTTTCAAAAAAAAAAAAGACGTTCTTTAATCTGAACGGTCCAAGTGGTCTAGCAGGCCGGCCCAACAAGTCCATCCGGAACAGGTTTTAGGGGCACTTTGGCAGGTTCCCCTATGTCTCGCTCTTTGCGAGTTGAACGGACGGACTCGCCCGCATGAGTGTCCGGCTCGCTCGCTAGTCGCTGCATGGGCCTGCTATTTTGGTATCAATCTATTCGGAATAGGTTTACATAGTTATGGCATCTGGCCCAGTATACTTCCAACGTAGGCGCTCCCAGGCTCCCACATTGTAGGCTCTCTACGAGCGCAAAGTTTGCGTTTATTCCTTGCTATTTTTCCCTCTATTTCTAGAAATGTTTTCAGAAATCTATTTTTAAATGTTTAAATACGAAAAATGTTCAGATTTAAAAATATTTAGATTTTGAAAAAATGTGTGGATTTGAAATTTTTAATTTAAAAATGTTCATATTTTTTAAAATGTAGAAATTTGAAAAATTGCCCAGCTTTGAAAATTGTTTAGATTTAAAAAAATACATTTTGAACAAAAAATATCGGCGAACCGAAAATAGTAGTGAACCAAAATTCGGGTGACCCGAAAATAAGAGTGAACCAAAAATACCGGCAAACCAAAAATAATAATGAATTAGAAAGAAACTAAATTTGGGTGAACCGAAAATAATAATAAACCATGGTGAAACGAAAATAGATTTTCAAATATAAAAATAAAGGAAAAATACGAAAAGACTTGGTCATTTTCGCCCATACAAATATTCTAACAAAATAGATTTTTAACATTATATCGCCCATACAAATAGATTTGTATCCTTTTTAAATCTGAAAATATTCAAATACAATTTTTTCGAAATCTGAATATTTTTCAAAAACTGAACCATTTTCATAAATGAACATTTTCAAATATTCACATTTCGAAATCAGAACATTTTCTAAAAAGTATCATTTCTAAAATTTGAACAATTAGGGTGAACCGAAAATAATAGTGAGCCGAAAATGATATTAAACCAAAAAGAAACTAAAAGTAGGATGAACCGAAAATATCGGCGAACCAAAAATAATAGTGAACCAAAAATGCTGGTGAACCGAAAATAATAGTGAACCAAAAATGATATTGAAGCAAAAAAGAAAGAAAATTAGGGTGAACCGAAAATTTTCAAAATATAAAATAAAGGAAAACTAAAAAATTAGGTGAACCGAAAATAGTAGTGAACCAAAAATACCGGTGAACCAAAAATAAGAGTGAACCAAAAATGTTGGTGAACTAAAAATAATAGTGAACCAAAAATGTCGGTGAGCCAAAAATAATAGTGAACCAAAATTCGGGTGAACAAAAAATAATAGTGAACCGAAAATTCGGGTGAACCAAAAATAATAGTGAACCAAAAATATCGGTGAACAAAAAATAATAGTGAACCAAAAATGCTGGTGAACCGAAAATAATAGTGAACCAAAAATGATATTGAAGCAAAAAGAAAGAAAATTAGGGTGAACCGAAAATTTTCAAAATATAAGAATAAAGGAAAACTAAAAAATTAGGTGAACCTAAAATACGGGTGAACCGAAAATAAGAGTGAACCAAAAATGTTGGTGAACTAAAAATAATAGTGAACCAAAAATGCCGGTGAGCCGAAAATAATAGTGAACCGAAAAGGAACCAAAATTCGGGTGAATAGAAAATAATAGTGAACCAAATTTGGGCGAATCGAAAATAATATTGAACTGAAAATACGGACGAACCGATAATAATAATGAACCAAAAAAAAACTTAAATTTGGATGAACCGAAAATAATAGTGAACCAAAAATACCAATGAACCAAAAATATTTTTAAAATGATTCATATTTTAAAATGTTTCATATTTGAACAAATTTAATTTTTAAAATTGTTCAAATTTTAAATATATTTATATTATAAAATTTTAAATGTTCATATTTTAAATATTGTTTCTTTTTTAATATAGTTTAGATTTGAAAAATATTCATGTCTTTAAAAGTTTTAAAAAACTAATAATAAGAAATGTTTCGATTTTGAAAGTATGGAAAAAAGGATGAAAGTAGAAAAAAGTAAACAGGAAAAAGGAAAATGCTTCCAAAAAAAGAAACCAAAGAAAAAGAGAGAAAAAAGGAATGAAAAACAATGAAACGTATGTAACAAAGATGGGCCGGCCCATGGAAACGATCGTTGTGGGCGAGTCGGTGTACCGACTCGCTACAAGCGAGAAATAGCGCATGCGCTTTGGCAAATGCCTCTAAATGATAACTTTTGGGGGAGAACTGCCCCAAAAATATTTAGAGGCACCAGTATATTGGGCATTTGAAAAAATGCCCCAAATTTTATTGGTGGCATTGAACTGACTTTTCGGGGCACTTTGAAGTTCCCCGAAAGCTCAACTGTGACGTAGTGTGCTGCGCTGCTCACATCGCACGGTTAAGACGAGAGACAAGCGACATAGCCTGCTCTGGCTAACCGCCGCCATTACCCTGTCCGAAGTACCCTTGTGCCTACAACAGCAGCGATCCCATGATCAGTGTGTCGCTGAGCACAATCAAACTGGTATCAAAAGAACATCCATGTATACCGAATAAATATACTTACTTGAGTGGGGTTATAAACTTCAACATGTACTTGCAGCGGAGTCATAGAATAGCGTGGAGCCCAAGTCTCTTGCCATAACCCTACAGGCAACTGACTGGGAGAACGTCCTAGTTCGCATAGCCGTCATCGAACTCTTCTTCCTTGTACTGCTCCTCATAGTCTGGCCAAGACAATAGCCAGGGACGAAACCAATATGAGTACATTTGAATGTACGCGCAAACCACCCCTATACGTAAGTGAGGAACTATGGATGCATAACTAAATATGATGGAGAGCTCTAAGGTAGTACTTTGCTTTATAAAAACACTTTCTTTAAAGAAAAGATATCTCCATAACTTTGTTGAAAAAGGTAAGGTGTTTGAAAGGAAGTTTTTCAATAAAAACAGTTTTTCTTCAAAAGCTCCTCCGGTGGGATCACGGTCTGTCGTGAATCCCTCTCTTTCCTTTCTCCTCATATCGATCCTTTGGTATGACTCCAACAACAACTCCAGTTTAGAAACACAAAGCTTTGCACATAGGTCTAAGTAGGGCCTTCCAACTGTGCATAACCGAGGACTCAGCTATTCGAATAGTTTTACACTCTGCAGAGGTTGTACACTTTACCCACACCATTCGGAAGACTCGTCGTGTGGGAAACATCCCGCCACACAAGGTGTATGTCACGACGGGCTCCCGACCATAGCCGTTTACTTGTTCATCCTAGTATAGGACCCTGCCCTTGTGAACATTCCACCGACACCAAGTTGCGGCCTCCCGTCGGAGCCCCGGGTGTGAGGACTCACAGTTTTTTCCGGCGGTGCATATGGCAATCCTTCTATCCCCCACTATGTTGGAGGACCTAGGTCAGGGGAGGCCTCCAAGCCAACCCCTCATGAAACGGAGCATCTCCGCTGTTGAGGTATCCCATACTAAGACAAACAAATTACTTAGCTAAGCCCCGTCCCATATGGAGGGTAATGTGGCTATTGTGGGGTTACCTTTCGAGTACCCCACGGTGGTGGTACCTGGGTCACGCCAAGGAAGGCCCAAGGAAGGCCCAAGAAGGATGATGTGCGGCCCAAGGTAGTCGACGTTAGGTCATCAGCTTGATCATCCTGTAAGTACCATCAGCACCGTTCACCCGAGACCCAGCCTATCATATAAAGGCTGGGAGGGTCCCTCGTCTAGGGTAACTAAGCAACTAGCGAACACAACCTCATAGCCGCCATCTCAAACCCTAGCGAGATTGCCATCTCGCCATTGTAGCCACCTTGATCATAATTCCAGACAAGTAGGAGTAGGGTGTTATCCTCCGGGAGCCTGAACCTGGGTAAATCGCCCCCTGTTAGCCGTCGTGATCACCAACGTTCATCTTCCTCCCCTTCAATCAACCCGGGGTACTCGACCCAGGGATTTGCCGAGCCCTAACCTCGTCAATTGGCGCCGTCTGTGGGAAAGAACGAGCGTTGGAACCATGGTCGCTCCGGCTCCATCGACCTTGAAGACCGACGCCCGCACCAAGGAGCCAATCCGGTCCAGCTCCCTCGAGTACGTCAGCCACCCGCCGGCTCATCGCTCGGCGTACGCTGAACTGAGTGAAGGTACGTGGATCACCTTTGGTATCATGCGTTACCTCATAAACAGCTACGGAACACTCCGATCTACGGTGGCCGCGCTACGCGTGGAGGCGACACCCGCGTCTGCATCGACTACGTCGACCACGCCTTCACCTGCCGTGGAGATCGCATCTGCTGTGAATGCAACGATCGCGTCTTCGACTGCCGCGAAGATCGCATCTGCTACGACTACAACGACCACGACATCACCCGCCGTGGTCGCATCTACCACGACTGTGACGATCGCGTCTTCGACTGCCACGAAGACCGCGCCCGCCTCGACTGCACCAATGGCCCCCATGGCAAAAATCGCGCCCAACGCTACCACGACACCCGCACCTCCGACTGCCAACGAGATCGCATCGGCGGTGACCCCTGCGCGGATCAAGTCTACTCCGACTACCTTGGTCGCGTCGCGGGCAAGGCCAAGATCTACATCGACCCCGACTACGTCGGCCACGCCTTCGCGTCGCGAAATCATCCGCAAGCCAATCGCACCCGCGTTGACGACGGCGACTCAACTCCTCGCTTCTGCGGTGGAGGCCGCGAAATTCTGCGGAAGGAACCTCAACGGCAACTGTGGTACCCACCACGTTGGAGCCATTTTCGAATCCGACCATGGCTCGGACCAAGGAAGCAGCAGTGGAAGCATCAGCCCCACTCCCCGGGTTTACCCCGCACAAGTCTACATGACCGGCCCGGCGCGGGCCAACGGCGACGAACCCGCATATCCACTGGAGGTGGTCATGCCGGATCAGACACGGCTCACCATCACCCGCGACATGGCAATCAGAGCCCTGAAGCACGTCGAGGAGGGCACATACCCCCCACCAGACGCACCCCGAGAGGACCTTTTGGCGGTCCAGTATCTGCTGCGGAAAGAAGGCGAACGACTCCGCGCAGAGAAGGCCGAGCTGCTCCGACGCAAGGAGGAAGCCGACGCGGCGAGTGCCAGGAGGGCCGCGTATTCATTCACTGCTGCCTCGACAGAGGTCTCACAAGGAGCAAGGCGCCACAGGCCCCACGTGCCCCGGATGACAGAGGCCGAACGCGCCGGAATTACCCGCAACCTCGAGTCGTCATACATGACTGAAGATTCGGACGGGATACCCGTCCCCAAGACACCCGGAGCTGCCCTCATGGCAGTCGAAACATACCTGCGACTGACGCAACCGCCTGAGGGTAACGCCCGCGCTCTCCTTCACAAGCAACAGATCATGTCCATCAAGGCAGTCGAAGAAGCTCTGGCGAACAAGGCGCCAGCAGAAAGGGCGCAAGAAAATCGGGGTCGCCGAGACCGCGAAGCCGCAGCACTCGCAGTCCCAGCTCCAAGACAACCGCGACAGCCGCAACTAGGCGAAGACCTCCGCAACGTCATCACACAGAGGACGGTAGACCGCAACCGCACCCAGCGGACGGTCGGCACACCCAATGCTAACGACCGCGACGATGGCGATTTCGAGCCGCGCGGTGCCCCATGCTTCAGCTTCAACATCCGCGACACGAGAATGCCCAAGGGCTTCAAGCTCACGGCAGAAGCGGTCAAGTACGATGGAAAGCAGGACCCGAGAGACTGGCTGGAGGACTACCTCATAGCCTGCAGCTGCCAAGGCGGTACTTCGACTACAGCCATGCAATACATCCAGTTGATGCTCACAGGATCTGCACGCGGGTGGCTCAACACTCAACCCAAGGATGCCTTCAGCACATGGGACGAGTTCGCGGATGCCTTCGTCAAGAGCTTCCTGGGGACATACTCAAGGCCGACAACTTTCGTCGAGCTCCAAGCATGCAAACAAGGACGGGACGAGCCGCTCCGGTCCTACATCCAGCGATGGACCCTGCTCCGCAACACCATGGAAGCCACCTCGGAAGACCGGGTGATGGATGCCTTCATGCACGGCGTCTACCGCCGCGATCTCCGCGAGGAATTTGGTAGGCTCCGGCCGAGAAACATGATTGACCTCATGAAGATAGCCAACCAGTGGGCAGACGGAGAGGACTCGGTCCGTGATACTCCACGAGACGAGGCCGGACCAAGCAGCTGGCGGGAAGGACGCTAGAAGAAGAAGCCGCGTTACCACGGCAATGACTCAATAGAGTTAGTAGCGGCGGGATTCGAAACCCCCCGCGAGAATGAAGCATACGACAGCAATCGCCAGTACAGTCGAAGCGGCGACGACCAGAGTCGCCAATACAGCCAAGGGCAATTCAACCGAAGCGGTGGTAGCACCTACCGTGGAGATGGGAGCCGCAAGCGAGAGTGGCAGAGGCGCACGCTGACTCCAGAGGAAGAGCTGGAGCAACCCTGCAAGCACCACATGTTCAGGAACCCGGAAACGGGCAAATGGGGATCCCGTCACCTGTTGAAGGACTGCAAGAAGGCACGCAGGATATACCAGGTAATGCAGAAGATAGTCGCTCAGCCAGCCACGCAGTTGGCTCCCCAGGCAGCACCCGCAGCACAGCCAGTCGCGCAGCTAGCTCTCCAAGCAGCACCTGCACCCGCGCCGACAGTCGCTAACCCAGCACAGGCAGCGGCAGCTTTTTATCCGCAGCAACAGCCGCAGCAAGAAGCCCCTGACGCATATCCAGCGGCACGCGGATAGTTCAACATGATACAGAAGGGGCGCCCTTCAAACAGGACACAGAAGATCATCACCCGCCAAGTCTACCAGGCTGTCACCTGTCCACCTGCAGTACCCGAATACCTGAGAGGGTCAGAGACACCGATCACGTTCTCCAGAGCAGATCATCCACCTGCGGTACCATGACCCGGGCACGCTGCTCTGGTAGTCGAAGCTCTGGTCGGGGATTTCACCTTGAAAAAGGTGTTCATGGATGGAGGCAGCGGCATCAACATTATCTTCGCCGACACCCTCAGAAGAATGAACAGGCCAACAACAAACTTGGCGCCATCAGGGACCACCTTCCATGGCATAGTACCAGGCAAGCAGTCACGCCCATGGGAGCAATCACACTCGACGTCATCTTCAGCACACCCAACAACTTCCAGAGGGAGGCGATCGACTTCGAGGTAGTCGACTGGAAGTCGCAGTACCATGCGATACTCGGGCGCCCGACCTTTGCCAGATTCATGGCGATACCTCACTACGCCTATCTGATGGTCAAGATGCCTGGACCCAAGGGCGTCATCACGGTGCACGGCGACTTCGACCGCTCCAACAGCTGCGACCGCGAGTTTAGCCAGATCTCTGAGTTCTTCGGAATGGAGGAGCACCTTGCGATAATGGCAGTCGACAACGACAAGACCATTTTCCCGCCACGCAAGAAACCAGCCAAGGACTCTGCCTTCAACACGACTGACGATACAAGAACTCATCAAGTCCACCCGACGGACGCCAGCAAGACAGTCAAGGTGTCGGCAAGCCTGCCTGTCGCATAGGAAGGCGCGCTCGTCGAGTTTCTACGTGAGAACTGGGAGATCTTCGCCTGGCAACCTTCTGATATGCCAGGCATACCCAGGGAACTCGCCGAGCACTCCTTACACGTCCACAAGGACGCCAGACCCGTCAAGCAGACCATGCGACGCTTTTCGGGTCCCAAGCGAGACGCCATCAGCAAGGAAATCGATCGACTGCTCCACGCCGGATTCATCCGGGAAATCAAGGACTCGGACTGGGTAGCGAACCCGGTCCTGGTGGAAAAGAAGAAGACGAAGAAACTCCGCATGTGCGTCGACTTCACCGCCATTAACAAGTGCTGCCCCAAGGACCATTTTCCGCTCCCGCGGATAGACCAGATCATCGACTCGACTGTAGGCTGCGCGCGCCTATCCTTCCTGGACGCCTACTCCGGGTACCAGCAGATCAGGATGAAAGTCGAAGATGAAGAGAAGACTGCATTCATCACACCCCATGGTGTGTTCTGCTACCAAATGATGCCCTTCGGGTTGAAGAACGCTGGAGCCATATACCAGCGCACGATGCAAGCTTGCCTGAAGGAGCTAATAGGAAAAATCGTACAAGTCTACGTCGACGACATAGTCATCACCACTCGAACGGAGGACAGTTTAATTGTTGACCTCCGCAAAGTCTTCGCCGCACTCAACGAGTATCAGATCAAGCTAAATCCGGACAAGTGTGTTTTCGGCGTGCCAGCCGGAGAACTGCTCGGGTACCTCGTCTCTGCAAGAGGAATCGAAGCCAACCCTGAGAAGGTGCAAAACATACTCGCAATGCCAGCACTGACCAAGCTTCATGAAGTGCAACGCCTAGCCGGCCGAGTCGCAGCTCTCAGCCGGTTCATTAGTAAGTTGGGAGAAAAGGCCCTGCCTTTCTACCAACTGATGAAAAAGGCAGACAAATTCGAGTGGACAGAAGAAGCGCAAGACGCGTTCGACAAGCTCAAGAAAACCCTCACGACTCCTCCAGTACTGGTGGCGCCACTGGAGAACGAGCCGCTGTACCTTTATGTGTCAGCCACAAACAGAGTGGTCAGCACAGTACTCGTCGTCGAACGAGGAGAAGAAGGGCACAGCCACCCTGTTCAGCGACCAGTCTATTTTCTTAGCGAGGTGCTAACCCTCTCCAAGCAGCGATACCCGCATTACCAGAAGCTAGCGTACGGAGTCTTCATGACATCAAGGAAGGTCGTCCACTACTTCTCCGAGCACACCATCACGGTGGTAAGCTCCTCTGGGCTCTCCGACATCCTCACCAACCAAGCCGCAACAGGACGAGTCGCCAAGTGGGTTGTCGAGTTGGGACCCTGGGGCTGAAGTATGCGCACCCGAAGGCAATCAAGTCTCAAGTCCTTCAGAGTTCACCACAGAGTGGATAGAGGTCCAGCTGCCAGACGTACCCGACTTGTCCAACGCATGGACAATGTACTTCGACGGGTCCAAGAAGTTCAGATCAGCAGGGGCCGGAGTCGTTCTCATCTCACCCAAAGGCGACAAACTGAAGTATGTACTGCAGATGGACTTCCCAACACCCTCTAACAATGAGGCAGAGTACGAGGCCCTAATCCACGGCATGCGGATGGCCAAAAACTGCGGCGCAACTCACCTCATGATCTACGGGACTCCTACCTTGTCGTGCAACAAACCATGAAGCAATGTGACGCCATCGCCGACAACATGATAGCCTACAGGGACCTATACAACCAGCTGGAAGGCACCTTCGACGGCTGCGAGTTGCGGCACATCGGCCGCGAGAGCAACGAGGAAGCTGACACCCTCGCCAACCTTGGCTCAGACAAAGCACCGGTGCCACCCGGAGTCTTCCTCGAGTGCATCAAGCAACGCTCCATCAAGCTCCGGCCTGCGTCGGGACCCTCTACACCGACAACGAGCACCGCCAACCCGCCAAGCACAGAGATGGAACCCATGAGGTAATGCTGGTCGAACCCACATGGACAAGCCCATACCTGGCCTACATACTGCATCAGAAGGTGCCAGCGAACCAGTCGAAGCCAAGCGCGTCATCCGCCGCTCCAAGGGCTTCACCGTCATCAACGGGGAACTCTACAAGCGAAGCATCTCAGGAGTCCTCCAAAGGTGCATCGACCCAGTCGATGGTCAAGCCATATTACTCGAGATCACGCCGGCATCTGCGGACACCCACGCCAGCAGTCGAGCCTTGGTGGCCAAAGCCCTACGAGCAGGGTTCTACTGGCCCACCACAATGCAAGACGCAGAAGAACTCGTGAGGAAGTGCATCGGCTGCCAGGAGTTCGCCAACAAGCCGCACGCACCAGCATCAGCGCTGAAGACCATACCACTCGCATGGCCCTTCGCTCAGTGGGGGCTCGACATGGTGGGTCCACTCAAGAAGTCTTCTCCGGGCGGACACACTCATCTCCTGGTTGGCAGTCGATAAGTTCACGAAGTGGATCGAAGGCAGCACCGATCACAGTTCGACTGCCCATCTCAGACAGTTAACTTCATCAGTGCGATCATCTTCAGGTTCGGTGTGCCACACAGCATCATCACTGACAACGGCACGAACTTACAGCCGAAGAATTCAATGACTTCTGCTCTGACCAATGGCATCAAGCTCAACTATGCATCTGTCTCGCACCCGCAGTCCAACGGACAAGTCGAGAAAGCCAATGGCCTAGTCTGCAAGGCGTAAAGAGGCGCCTGCGAGTGCCACTGAGGCGCGCCGCAGGTGCCTGGGTCGAAGAACTGCCATGNTCATCTTCAGGTTCGGCGTGCCACACAGCATCATCACCGACAACGGCACGAACTTCACAGCCGAAGAGTTCAAGGGATTTCTGCTCTGAACAAGGCATCAAGCTCAACTACGCGTCTGTCTCGCACCCGCAGTCCAACGGACAAGTCGAGAAAGCCAATGGCCTAGTCTGCAAGGGCATCAAGAGGCGCCTGCGAGTCCCATTGAGGCGCGCTGCAGGTGCCTGGGTTGAAGAGCTGCCATCTGTGCTGTGGAGTCTGCGTACCACGCCAAACGGTCTACACAGTACACGCCATTTTTTCATGGTGTACGGCGCTGAAGCAGTCCTGCCGTGCGACATCAAGTTCGACGCCCCCCGAGTGGTGGCCTACGATGAGTCTGCTGCAGAGGAAGCACTCGAAGACGACATGGACACCTTGGACGAAGCACGCGACATCGCCCTTACCCGCACAGCCGTGTACCAGCAAGACCTGCGCAACTATCACAGACGTCGACTTCGGCCCAGAGCGTTCGTCCCTGGTGATCTTGTCCTCCGTCTCAAGCAGAAGAAGGTACATAAACTTGCCTCCCCATGGGAGGGTCCATACATCGTGACAGAAGCAATCGGCGGCGGAGCTTAGCGCCTGAAGGACTCGAAGACGGGGACAGTCTGCAGCAACCCGTGGAACGTTGCGCAACTGCGCCGTTTCTACACCTGATCGACCGAATCTGTAGCAATGTACAATGTCAAGAAGCGGCAGGTTTCAGACGCACTCTTTCCCTCGCCAGGGTACCTGAGGGGACTGGAAGGGTTTTAATGAGGCGGCCTGCTCGCAAAAATCAATAAAGTGATTTGAGGACAAGCTCTCCCGTTATTTTTGTCAGCAAGCAACTCAAAAATCCTCGGCCGCCACCCGAATCACTCGGGGGCTGCGCTGTACAGGTCTAAGTCAAAAACCTAGGCCGCCACTCGACGCACTCGGGGGCTGCGCCACACAGGTTCAACTCGAAAATCCTCGGCCGCCACCCGAACCACTCGGGGGCTGCGCTGTACAGGTCTAAGTCAAAACCTAGGCCGCCACTCGACGCACTCGGGAGGGCCGCGCCAACAAGTTCCACTCGAAAATCCTCGGCCACCCTGAACCAGTCGGGGGCTGCGCTGTACAGGTCTAAGTCAAAACCTAGGCTGCCACTCGACGCACTCGGGGGCTGCGCCACACAGGTTCCACTCGAAAATCCTCGGCCGCCACCCGAATCACTCGGGGCTGCGCCGTACAGGTCTACGTCAAAACCTAGGTCGCCACTCGACGCACTCGGGGGCTGCGCCACACAGGTTCCACTCGAAAATCCTCGGCCGCCACCCGAACCACTCGGGGGCTGCGCTGTACAGGTCTAAGTCAAAACCTAGGCCGCCACTCGACGCACTCGGGGGCTGCGCCACACAGGTTCCACTCGAAAATCCTCGGCCGCCACCCGAACCACTCGGGGGCTGCGCTGTACAGGTCTAAGTCAAAACCTAGGCCGCCACTCGACGCACTCGGGGGCTGCGCCACACAGGTTCCACTCGAAATCCTCGGCCGCCACCCGAACCACTCGGGGGCTGCGCTATACAGGTCTAAGTCAAAACCTAGGCCGCCACTCGACGCACTCGGGGGCTGCGCCACACAGGTTCCACTCGTCAAAACCTAGGCCGCCACTCGATGCACTCGGGGCTGCGCCACACAGGTTCCACTGAAAAATCCTCGGCCGCCACCCGAACCACTCGGGGGCTGCGCTATACAGGTCTAAGTCAAAACCTAGGCCGCCACTCGACGCACTCGGGGGCTGCGCCACACAGGTTCCACTCGACAAACCTAGGCCAAAACCCGAATCACTCGGGGGCTGCGCCGCACAGGCCTGACTCGACACACCTTAGCCGCCACCCGAACCCGCTCGGGGGCTTGCGCCGTACAGGTCAAGTCAACCTAGGCCGCCACTCGACGCACTCGGGGGCTGTCGCCGCACAGATCTGACTCGAAAAACGCCTCGTCCACACTCGAAGCACTCGGGGGCTTCGCCGCACAAGTCTAACTCGACGCACCTCGGCCGCACTCGATCCGCTCGGGCGCTGCGCCACACAGGTTTATAGAAGCCCACAAGGCACAGTTATTCGCTCGGAGGTTGATCCTACCTCGGCATACATACATTCATGCTCCTATTTGGGAAGATTATTTTTTACAACTAATGATACATAACAACAGTCTGGTAGCCTTACTCTACAGGCTCATCCTTTGGCGCATCGAGTGGCCCCACAAGTTGCTCACTGAAGGCCTGTACCTGTTGAATCATCTGACGCGCAGCCGCAAGAGTATCGGCGTAGTCACGTGCTCCAGGCAAGCCGTCAGCACCTTGTCCAAGGGAAGATGGGGCCGGTTCATTCGAACGTACGCCAGCGCCACGTTCGCCCCGGCAACAAGCTGGGTGTGCACGACTTCCTTCAACGCCTTGACCTTACCCTCGCGGTAACCTTCTCCAGCAGCGCAGCCAGTCCGCTAGGCTGCTCGTTGTGCGAAAGACACACCTTGTTGACCTGCAGGAGGGTGTTTCGTCTACAACCTTCCAAGAGCAAAGCAGCCCGCCAGGTGCGATCCAGCATCCTAGCAAGTACACTGCCCTTGGATTTGTCCGACCAAAATTGACGAGCTTCGAGTGAGTCACCGGCGGCTTCTCTATCCACTCGCTCGTCCACTCGACCCTGCTCGGCCCTCCGGTCAGCATTCACATCTGCATGAAGACCCAGCACTTAGAACAGTGAAAGCATAAAGAAACCAGAGCAAAGCGTCAGAAGACCAACCTTGCAGTTGTCGACTGATCAGGTCTATCTGGCCAGAAGAATTCCTCACGCTGTGAGAACGGCGCAGCAGGCCGTGACTTCAAGCGCTCCAACTCCAACTCGGCGGTCCTCACCTTCGACTCAAGTTCAACAATCTTGTTCCTCATATAGGTGAACACTCGTTGGTCATTGGCGCTTCGCGCGTGGGCTGGAGGAGCTTGACGACGAGGGCGAGTGGGTGCAGCCGAAGAGGTATCCTCGTCCTCACCCGCATCAGAAGCTCCAGCAACCTCGGGAGTCTCACACATCTCGGCTGCCAATTTCGACATTGTCAGGCAAATTCAATATGACACAAGACTCGAAAACAAAGATTATATTTTGACACTAGCACGTTCGCGGCCAAAAGACTTCGCAGATCATGAGTTTCATTACAGACCAAGTTCAAAAGAAGAGAACCCTAAAACAAAGGAAACTACATGGCAGACTCCGACCGAGAACGGCCCTTCCTAGCGGCCAACTCTGCAGCCTTGGCGATTCTCTTCTCGAGGTGGCAACCAACTTCGCAGCAGCTGACTCCGCCCGCAGCCTTCACAGAGCTAAGGGACGCGGTCTTTGCATCAGGCCTCCGAGGGAAGTCGCTGACAACCTTCTCAAAGTCACCTGCGACTTGATGACCGAGTAGGAGCTGGAAATTGAGCTCTGAGGCAGCGTACCGTCTAAGCACCGCGTGTAGTCCGCCATGGTGGTCGCTTCGCCTTCAAACGGAGCCGCAAGCGCGTCAGCAACGTCCGGCGACGGCTGGTTGGGGAAGATACTCCGGTGCACAGTCGCCAGGACGCCTGTCGACTTCTGCAGCGCCGCCAAGGCATATGCACAGACGCGGTCGACGAAGCCGACAGCCTCGGCCAAGCCGACGTTAGCACTGGAAGTTCCTTCGGGAGGAGCACCTCCGTAAGTCTCTGCTCCAAAAGGACCACACGGATAAGACACCAGAAGTCGACACAAGAAAAAGTAGGCAAACAGCCGAGATACTTACTTCCAGTAGAGTCGGCGAGTGAGAGCAAGTGCTCAACCTGGGCCTTCTCCAGTTCGTCCCGGACTCGCTCACGCTCCTGAGCTTCGCCCAGTGACTTCTCCAGCTCCGCGACCCGCTTCGCCAAGCTCTCCCTTTCGCCTGTGGATCACCGGATCAAAGTTAAAAATGAAGATAGTCGACGCACCTCTTGAACGCACGGGTTGGTACTCACTGTTGGCTTGCTCCAGAGCAGTGCGGAGTCGACCCCCCTCCTTCTCCATTCGCATGAAGGCCGTGGCTCCCTCCAGCAGCTGGCGACAAAAAGGCTGTACAAAGAACAAGATATCAATCTGCGCCCGACTATTCTAGTCACGCACATCTTCGGGGGCTACTCCCATCGGGAGCGCTGTTCGCGCACCCGATACAGATATTGAAGACTGCATTAAGAGACACTTACATGCTCAAGCAATCCAGCATCCAACGAGGTCGCATCAGCAGTCTTCTTGGGAACGGAGGAAGTCGAAGCCTTCAAGGTCGACGCATCACCCACCTGCGGCTCTTCTTCGGTCGCCTTCGCGGTCTGCTCCAACACGGGAGCAGAAGTGTGCTCCATCTCTGGAGGCGAAGAACCGACAGCGCCAGTGCGGTTGCTACGACAGGATACTTCAATTCAAATACTCGCAAAGGCAAAAAGGGCACTCGACAGAACAAGGTGATGGTTTCAAGACTAACCTGGTGACGTCCTGATCATCATCGCTGCCCAGGGAGACGGAGGGCATCCTCGCGAATCCACTCGGCGGTGCAGAGCTGAGGGGAGGCACGACCAAAGGCTCTGTCGGGCCGCTCGTGTACCTGGCACCCGAGGATGACTCGCTCGCCTCGTCCACGTCCTCCACCTCCACCTGCTTTGCGGGTGACGAAGCCGAAGCAGACTCGCCAATCCTTCGCCTTTGCCGCTTGTGCAGCGGCTCTTCGTCTTCATCATCCTCCTCCACCTCTTCGCTCGGAGAGTTAGCGGAAGGAAGTTCATCGTCATCATCCTCGTCCTCCTTCAAGATCTCTGCCTCTTCGTGAGGACCGTTCTCCATCAGCGGAGGAAGGCTGACAAAGCTAGAGCGACCCTGTCAAAAATTCGGGTCAGACAAAAGAAAATTTCGACAGAACTGACAAGACAGAAGCACAACAAAAAGGAAGCTTACCTCAGGCACAGGGTTGTTCGACCCATACGGCTCCACCGGGCACTTCACGTTGCAAGTATCGGCGGCTCGGAGGCTGGTGATGCTCCTCACCTTCGACTCGACTTCTTCGTCGCCAAGTTCATTGCCGGTCTCGAGCTCCCACATCGGGTGGATGCGAGAACGGAGCGGTTGCACCCTAAGCCTGAAGAAGGTGGCAATCAGATGCACCCCACCTGTCTCGCGCCCAAGGGTCTTCAGAAGATCGCGGAGGAGTGCCAACAGCGGTTTGGTCGCCTCCCTGTCTTCCTTGACAGCGGGTGCGTCCACGCCTTCGTCTTCATCAACGCGCGATCAGCTGCGAAGTCGGGAAGGCCTGCTTGGTCGCACTTGACATAGAACCATTTCTTCCGCCAGTTCTGGACGGAGTCGGACTTCTTTATTTGGAAGTATGTGGTGTCGCCACGCACTTGGATGCCGAAGCCGCCGACGGGGTAGACCTGCTTCGACTTCCCAACGTTCCTCTTGACGAGGAACATCGACTTCCAGAGAAGCCAGTTGGGAGAGATTCCCAAAAAGCACTCGCAGAGCAAGATAAAGCTCGCGATACTCAAGACACTATTGGGAGTCAGATCGTGGATCTGAATCCCATAAGCATACATGAGACCACGAACAAAATCGTGGATGGGGAACGCGAAACCCCGTGGAAGGAACTCCACGAAGCAGACGCGTTCCCCATCGCGAGGGGAGGGGAGTACCTCTTTTCCCGGAGCACGCACGGCCGCCTGGTCCGCCGGCGGCAGCAACCCCTGCGCGCGGAGGCTCTCGAGATCGGTCTTCTTCACCGACGACTTGACCCAGTCGCCGTCCACCTTCTTCATGCCCGCATCGGCGGCGGTGCCCTCGGTGGTCTTCGCTCTCTTCAAGCCCATCTTCGCTCGGGAGAGTGGAGAAAGCTCTGGAGAACTGGGCGCAAGGGCAGCAATGGAGGAGCAGCACTGGAGGAGAAAGCAGAGGAGATGGCGGCGAAATGAGGATGGCGTGAACTGTTCCCCACCGCGGTGAAAATTATATACCGCGGGGTCAGTTCATCCTGGCCGTCCTCCACGAAGCGGCAATTCGAGGCAACATCTGGCCGTCCACGTGTCGCGCGGAGATAGCAACCATCGCCGCCCACGCCGCCCACTACGCGCGGGAATCGAGGCGCCATCATCATGCCGCAAAAATTTCGCGCCCAACGGTCAGAACAGTCAATACTGACACTGGGACCACCCTGTTACGTCCCATCGGATGCAGAGCACGCCGAAAACGTCAGCCCTGACGTCATCCGCGGAAGCGTATCAAGTAAGCCAAACTGGCCGAGTACAAAGTAAGTCGTGCAAAGCAAGTTGCGACTCCGTAAAATCGAGTCCCTTCTTCACTCCCATCGGGAGCGGGCTTTTCGACTGAAGAAAAAATTGAGTTTAACCTCAATTGCAAGCAATTCAACTTAATCTCGGGGGCTATTCCCATCGGGAGCACTGTTCGCGCTCCCGAATGACTCAAAACAATCGCAGTCGAAAAATCACCGACCGGAGCAACACTCGCAGTTTTCACCCTGCAGTCGATGTTTCGACCAAGGAATCCTCCATAAGCCCTGAACGGCCGGAGTTGACAATTTTATTTGTTCCTTTCAGGAACCTGGTGGCGTGCCCGGAAGAAAGGAGTCCTTTACCCGACTCTCCGATTCGACTAAGCACTCGGGGGCTACTGTCGTGGGGTTACTCTTTGACTACCCCACGGTGGTGATACCTGGGTCACGCCAAGTCCATCAACCCTATGGCGAGGGCCCGAGGAAGGCCCAAGGAGGACGACGTGCGGCCCAAGACAGTCGGCGATAGGCCATCAGAGTCGTTCATCCTGTAAGTGCCATCCGCACCGTTCACCCGAGACCCAGCCTATCATATAAAGGCTGGGAGGGTTTTCGTCTAGGGTAAGCAAGCAACTAGGCAACTCACCGCATAGGCATAGCCGCCATCTTCAAACCCTAGCGAGATTGCCATCTCGCCATTGTAGCCACGCTCATCAGCAATAACCAGACAAGCAGGAGTAGGGTATTATCCTCCGGGAGCCTGAACCTGGGTAAATCGCCCCCTGTTAGCCGTCGTGATCACCAACGTTCATCTTCCTCCCCTTCAATCAACCCGGGGTACTCAACCCAGGGATTTGCCGAGTCCCAGCCTCGTCAGACACAACCAAGCATGGCATCATCATTTTATCTCAAATGTGCAATATGGTCATCATGTTGAATTTGGTCCTTAGAGATAGGACACAACCAAGCATGGCATCATCATTTATCTCAAATGTGCAATATGGTCATCATGTTGAATTTGGTCCTTAGAGATAGGACAGAACCAATCATGACGTCACCCTTTATCATAAAGGTGCGGCAAGGTCGTCATGTTGAACTTGGTCCTTAGAGATACGACACAACCAAGCACGACGTCCATCTTTTTATCTTAAAGGTGTGGTAGGATCATCTTGTTGAACCTTGTCCTTAGGGATGGGACACAATCCAAAATGACATCAACCTTTATCTTAGGGTCTTCACATTGAACTTATCCTTAGGAATAGGACACAACCAAGCATGGCATCATCATTTTATCTCAAATGTGCAATATGGTCATCATGTTGAATTTGGTCCTTATAGATAGGACACAAACAAACATGACATCAACCTTTATCTTAAAAAGGTGCGGTAGTGTTGTCATGTTGAACTTCATTTGTAGGGATCAGACACAACCAAGCATGTCATCAACCTTTTTATCTTAAAGGTGCGCTAAGGTCATCATGTTGTTGAACTTGGTCCTTAGAGATAGGACACGACCAAACATGACATCAACTTTTATCTTAAAGGTGTGATAGTTTACCCATCTTAAACTTAGTCCTTAGGGTTAGGACACGACCAAGCATGACGTCAACCTTTCTCATAAAGGTGCGGCAAGGTCGTCATGTTGAACTTGGTCCTTAAAGATACGACACAACCAAGCACGACGTCCATCTTTTTATCTTCAAGGTGTGGTCGTATTGTCATCTTGTTGAACATTGTCCGTAGGGATAGGACACAACCAAGCATGGCATCAATTTTTTTTCTTACAGATGTGGTAGAGTACTCATCTTGAAAGGGCTAGAACACAACCGAGCATGATGTCAGCCTTTATCTTAAAGGTGTGGCATGGTCGTCATGTTGAACTTGGTCCTTAGAGACAACCAAGCATGAAATCAAACGTTTATCTTAATAAAGGTGTGGTAGGATCATCTTGTTAGGGCTAGGACACTCACTCCCCGTGAAGATGTCCGTCATAACGTGTGCTTCCCGTGACCAGCGTCCACCACTGTGCATCCTATAATTTACTACGGAGTACCTGTGACACTCATCGCACGCGGCGAATTTTGAGGCACTGGAACTGGGAATTGCCAGGTTGCCATATGGCGGGGTCATGATGAACCCATCATCCTCACACCATCATCATCACACACAGTACACACACACGCTCCGGGCGGCAGAGTGAGGCGTGCCTCTACCGACCTACAGTCATAGTTTTAAAAACCGGACCGGACCGGCGGTCCGACCGGAAAAAACCGGAACCGGCACCTTGTCCGGTTTTTTAACGTGCACTGATCTTTTAGTAAAAAACCGGAGAAAATATTCGAAAAATGGTGCATAACCCGGGAATCGAACCCATAACCTACAGCAAAGGCGTGCTAAAGGCCATAAAACCAACTGGACAAGCAACAATTAGTGATTTACTAGTGGATTACATCCTATAATATATGTATTCTTCTGATATGAGATCAATATTTCATAAATTTAGCTTAAATTTTCCGGCTTTTTGTCGCCATTGAACCAATGAACCGATGGTCCGACCGGTAAAAACCTGAACCAGGAGATTCACCGGTTCGATTTCCGGTCCGGTTTTTTAAACTATGCCTACAGTACCAGCCACCTACATTGCCTTTACTCTCTCCGCAGTCCCCTGCACGTTGACCCTCCCCTCTCCATTCAATTCTCCCCTCCTTCCGTCACAGCAGCAGTCCACATGCGTGCCTGGCTGCCTGCCCTCGTGACTCCTCTCCTCGGGACGCTAGCCGCGCCGCAGAGAATCCCAGGCGTATCTCAGCTTTAACGGCTACGTACAGAGAGCAGCGCCGATTCCGGTCGAGCCACTCCTACGCCCGCTGACACGCGGGCCGTGGAACAGCCGGGCCCACGTGGAAGCCACGCGGACTCGTTCCACTTCCACCCCTGGACCTGGTCTCCGTCGGCCGCAGCGCGTGAGCTTCTCCATCGGCAGAATGATGGTACAGGACAGTAGGCGCTCGTATCGTATAGGAGTCTGTGCAAACTGCAAAGCGGCCACGAGGGGTTTGCCAGTGACGTGCAGTGTGGGCGTACGCGTCACCGGCCGGCCGCGCGCCACGTTTGCGGCGACAGAGGCAGCGGCACATGGTCCCCCGCGAGCGCGGCGCGCGCACCGAACCGTTGCAGATTTCTACAACTTTTTCTCTCCTCCTTTTGTTTCCGCCTAATTTTGGCCCACGTCAAACCTGGTACTGGTACAAGATATTATAGTGAATCATCATCGCAGGTGTACACTCTGTAAACTTGTTTATGGAATTGAACAAATGTAGGTTTAGTCCCACGGGCTGCTGGACGGTGATGCCAGGTAGTCGTCCTTCCTCCATTCCTTAATGCCTCGTTCGGATCCCATCATTTGTGTGAAATTAATTTTTCAGATTCCATGCTCAATCTGTTTGGAATGTCATTTCATTTGGAATTTTCAGAGAATGCCTTTGCTATGTTGAGTCAATTCTCCTTTTGGGCCCTAAAATGGCAACGCAGAAATGATAGAATAGAAACGTATTCCACCCTCCTTTTTGGATGCTTTGTTATTTTCAAGAGTAACTGATCACTGCTTTCTCGTGCCCCAATTGCACGTATCCAATGTTTTTACTTCCTTATATAACAGGTAGATTATACAGTCACAAAGCAGGACTAAAAAACCAACTTGACAAAGTGGTCCATCGTCTCTTCAATAGTGTACATAGGGTAAGCCAGAACATGAAGATCATGGATTCTATCCATAGTAAGAAAACATGGGGTCTCGGTAAAGAAAAGATCTCTATCAAATACAAGTGCAGTTGATTTATTTGAGTCAAAGAACAATCATCTAAAATACCCATAAATATATTTTGAGTCAAAGAAGGCCCGAAGGGTTTTTAATGAACTCAACTTATGGGAAAGATCCATTGTGTTTACCAGTGCTATAAATGAACAAATATTCATCAACTCGTAAACCCTTCGTCGAACTAATGTAAACCCTTCATGGAAATAACATCAACAAGTGACACAAATAACAACACAACATCACTACTTGATGTCGACCTCTCTAAGGGAATATACGAAAGCACCTCGTTTTACATGGAAAGCACCATATATAAATATAGACAAACAAATAAGCGGGAAGTATTCCACTCTCTTTTTGGGTGCTCGGTAACTTGAAGATTTAAACCGAACACCGCTAGCTAGATATAAATACGACCATAAAACATGTAGAAAACAAACAAACGGCGTAAGCTATGTAGCATGGCATAAATGCAATCATAAGCCACAAAACATAAAGAAAACTAATTAACCAGGTAAAAATCGGTAAAATATAGCCTGAAACGACTTCAGACTTACTTAAAGTCAAATTTGCATCGCGAAATACCACTACTATATGCATGGCATTGACTTTGTCTGCCAGCTGTACTTGAACCGTGCGTTGCGTAAACGCAGCAGCCAAAGAGGAAAGAAAACCCTGCGTCGGCCGCCAAGAGAGAACCGCGATTCCCGCAGACCCGAGGGGCCGAAACGCGAAACTGCCCGTCAGTAAACCCCTCATCAAAAGATAAATAAAAAGGAAGCCACCGAATTCCGGGAGGAAGGAATCGGCAAGGACGCTTCCTTCCTCTCGCTTTTCCCCTCTCTCTCTCTCTCGTCGTCTCATTCATTCCTCTCCCCTGCTACCTTTCCACCCACTGCCCACCCGTCCCATCCTCCCCCGCCCCCCCGCGACGCCACTCCCCAGAAAATTCCCGACTCGGGCCTCGGGCCACGCGGCGCGCGCTCGATCGCCGGCGAGTTCCTCCCCGTCCCACGCTTCCCGCGCCGAGGTAGGCGTCCGGAACGCGAGATCCCCGGCCGGAACCGCGCGGCGCGGATCGTTTTGGGGACTTTTCTCGGTGTTCTAGGGTTTCTGACGGGAATGCGGGTTTCCGCTGCAGGTCTCGGCGAGTTCCGAGGAGGAGGGGGATCCAGCGACGCCCGCGCCGGCCGGCCATGTCGGGCCACCTCGACCGCCTCGCGCGCCCAAGTGAGCCGCTCTCCTTTTTTCTGCTGCTATCGGTTTCCGCGTCGGGATTCGATTCGGGTTGGGGGGCCGTTCGTGAGCTTCTTCGGATTTCGATCGGGCCGCACCGACACCGGGGTTAGGTTACACGTTATCTCGCCGTGCTCGCGGGGTTCGCCCCGTGATCTCCCCGGCCGGGGTGAACCGCGCTGATCAGGTTGGAGGAACGGCCGCACCTGGGCGGGCGGGCCGGCGGCTGCGAGTTCCGTGGGTTCCAACTCTACTATAGTAGAATAGTTCTCGAGTGTTTGGAGGATCGGGTCGTAGGATGGGTTGTCGGCTGAGAGGTGATTTCCTTGCGGTCTCTGACCTGTTCAATACTGTGTCGATTTGATTTGGCCTCATCAGAGCCGCTGCTGTCGGCCTTCTCAATACTACGCGTAGTTTCCTATGCCAGGGGCGGCTAGCCTACTAGCCTAGGTTGGATTTTGTGGGCGTTAAACACTTTTTTCACATCTATGTCCATGATTTTAAGTTCGGCAAGGCAGGCAGAATGGACGAAAGTTCCGGAGCGATTTGCACATGAAAAGGTGCCTTGATCTGTCAACTGCTCAAGGCTAAATCTGTGATCAATAGTCTGGTAGACAAGAATACCAGCCAATTTAATGCAAGAACAACCTGCAATGTAGTTTGGTGTCAACTGCTGGGGGCTGGAGACCGACCTTCTAGTTAAGAGCACATGTATCCTGTGTGGTTGTTGAACCTTTTTGCTCATCATTATCTCGGTATAGGTGGATGGTTTCAAGGGAGATGGCTAATGATTCTATTCACCTGATATTTTGATCCTTGTTTAAGAAACTTCCGAAGAAGTTTAACCGCCAACGTTTATGCTAATTTTAGCTGTTACCATCTGGCCACATAAGGTTTTAAACATTGAATTGTCTTGTTGGAACCACCTTTTCCTGTGAGCTGGATTCGTTGTACAGAACGAGGATATTCCCAAAGCTTATTTTATTGAGAAGTTGCCATGACACTGATTTGTGTTGTTTAGTAATTCTAATTCTGGGAGGGTTTAGATTCTCTGACAAACCCAACGTTATGCACTTGTACTTATGCTCCTAAGTATGATGAGCTCTATACACTTCCGTATGATACTTGCCAAGAAGTCGTTTTTGGATTGAAATAGATTAGTGTTGTAAACTTGGATAACTTATCATGACCATTGGCTTATTTGCCTTTATTGATGTCTCAGGTTATGAAGGGTGCTCAAGTCACGACGAGCGGAGAGACCACAGGTTAGATTTTGAAATCTCCGAAGATGAAAAGAAGACAAGAATGGGCTCTCTGAAGAAGAAAGCTATAGATGCATCGAGTAAGCTTAGACATTCCTTAAAGAAGAAGAACAGGAGGAAGAGTGGTAGTCGGGTTCTCTCTGTGTCTATTGAAGATGTGCGCGATCTAGTGGAACTCGAAGCAGTAGAAGCATTTAGACAGGCATTGATTTTGGATGAGTTGTTGCCTGCAAAACATGATGACTATCATATGCTGCTGAGGTATTTAATCCTGTTAATTGTGATGCCCCTTAACAAGAGCTCGACATGTCTTTTTTTGCTATATTTCAAATGGGTGTCAGCTAATTAAAAATGTTTCATGTTAGATTTCTAAAAGCAAGGAAATTTGACATTGAGAAAGCAAAGCAAATGTGGACTGACATGCTTCAGTGGAGAAAGGAGTACGGCACTGATACAATTGTTGAGGTCAGCTAGCTGGAATTAAAGTCTTCATACACTTTGGATTTATTTGGCTGTAAATAACAGCTGGAGCCATATTTCTGTGCAGGATTATGATTACGAGGAGTTGGACACTGTTCTGGAATATTATCCTCATGGTTATCATGGTGTTGACAAAGAGGGGAGACCTGTTTATATTGAAAGGCTTGGAAAGGTTGATCCTAATAAGCTTATGAATGTAACAACTATGGACAGATATGTAAGGTATCATGTGAAGGAATTTGAGAGGAGCTTCTTAATCAAATTTCCAGCATGCTCTCTTGCCGCAAAAAGGCACATCAACTCGAGCACAACGATTCTGGATGTTCAGGGCGTGGTAGGTTGCAGAATACTATATACACAACTTGTCCATGTTCTCACAAATTTGGCAACTGGCAAGTTCTGACTTGATACGTGCTTTGCAGGGTTTGAAAAATTTCAGCAAAACTGCACGTGAATTAATTATGCGACTGCAGAAAATTGACAGTGATAACTACCCTGAGGTCTGGACTTCCACCCTACTCTTGTAGATAAGCATAGTTCTCCATTTGTTTGTTTCATTGTGATCTATTGAGTTAAATATTCATCCTTTTCTGTTCTATGTTCCAGACTTTATACCAAATGTTTATAGTCAATGCTGGCCCGGGCTTTCGGCTGTTATGGAACACTGTGAAATCTTTCATTGACCCAAAAACCACTTCCAAGATACATGTAAGTATTTCCATGGACCACACATTGACCTTTTTATGCGAAAGTTACTTTATTTACAGGGTACTATTATGTTCCTTCAGGTACTTGGGAACAAGTGTCAAAGTAAACTGCTTGAAATAATTGAGGCTAGGTAAGTGACATTCAATGTACTGTTCTTAGAACACTGAAATTTGCTTTAAGGAGTACTCTATTCTAATTATTCTCTTAATTTGGGACGATTGATCAGTGAATTGCCAGAATTTCTTGGTGGCACTTGTACATGTCCTGAATATGGAGGGTGCCTTAAAGCTGAAAAAGGGCCATGGAAGGAGCCGTACATACTGAAGGTTTGTCTTATGGGGTTCCTGCTGATCTTATCTATGTCCAGTCACCCCCCTTCCATTATCCCCCTACTAATGTGCTTATTATGTGCTGATACCAGAAAGTCCTCAATGGTGATGCCCAGTATGCTCGGCAGATCGTAACTATTTCCAATGGAGAGGAAACTATTATTTCTTATGCCAAGTCTAAGTACCAAACGGTATGTCCCACGATCAATTTGTGTTGTTCTTTGTCTGAGTGATCTATATGGGAATATAATTTACTTTAATCTGTATTTCCAGATACGTGGAAGCGATACCTCAACTGCAGAGTCTGGATCTGAAGCTGACGATGTAACTTCTCCCAAAGCTCTGAGAAGTTACATCTCTCATCCTAGGTTGACCCCAGTTCGTGAAGAGGTCAGTAGTTGAGATTACATTGTTCTACCATTACGATGCAGTTATTTATGAGCAATGAAACAGTCAATTTGATCTGTAAGTGCAAATAGAATGTCAAACAGCTTGCTCAGCAGGGTAACTGAATTGAAATTCTGAAGACGCTCTATGTATTGTGCTAACATTAGTATGCGTGTTGAATCTTAACTGTTTGTTTTATTTCCAAGTTCCATAACGAACAAAACATTTGGAAGTGCCTGTCTCCATCAAACAACCGTTTAGGATAGAAAGGAAAAGGCGTGTTCTAAACAACTAACGGCAATAGCTAGGAACTTCCTGGCCATCCTAAATTTCTGTCCAGCTGTTTTTTAAATTTCCACGTTAGAAAAATTCTTTACAAACCCCGTTTTTTCTGTCGCTCTGTTATGCACATGGGTTGTGCTACACTGTTTGAACTTGTCTTTTCGCCTTTCAGGTCAAGATGATCAGGGCCACTAGCTTTTCTACCCGTATGCCAGAATATGACGTTCCTATCGTTGACAAGGCAGTGGATGCAACATGGAAGAGAGAACTTCCTAGGAAGGCAGCCTTCCCATCCACAGGTTTGGTTTTGTCAGTTCAATTGCAGGAAATGGAAGATATCTTCCGGTACTGCCAAAACCTGATATTTGCTGATATTTTTGTATGTAGACTCTTCTCTGAATAGCACCGCTAAGGCATCCAACAGGTCCTTGGATCAGATTCTTCCAGCTCTGATGGCTTTTGTGATTGCCATTGTAACGCTGCTTCGGTCAGTTAAAGATACTGCCACAAAGAGATTGTCTGATAAAAATGAGTCTGAAGAACAAAGCTCTGCATTATATCAAGACTGCTTCCCAAAAGAGGAGTTCCGCCCCCCGTCGCCAAGTCCTGGGTTTGCTGAATCCGACCTGTTTTCCTTAGTCTTGCAAAGACTGGCACAGCTTGAAGAGAAGGTTCAGACGCTTCAAGAAAAACCTTCTGAAATGCCTTGCGAGCAAGAAGAGTTGCTTAATGCAGCTGTCCGCCGTGTGGATGCACTGGAAGCCGAGCTCATCGTAACAAAGAAGGTAACTCCATACTGCACAATTACTTGTTGCTCACTACTTCATTTAGAAACCACAGCTAGTCACACAGACAAAGTTCACTCCAGAATTGTTCTACCTTGTATCAGTTTCAGTTAAGAAGTTCAATGTCTGAACATTTTGCAAAATTCATACAGGCTTTGCACGAGGCTCTCATCAGGCAAGAGGAACTACTTGCATACGTTGACAGGAAGACAATTGCCAAGGCTCAGGTTTGTAACGCATACTGTGCTTCCATTGCTTTTCTTGTCTCTGAGGTAATTTCTCATGTCTAGCTCCCTCTTGCAGAAAAAGAAGAAGAAGATGTCTTGCTACTAGGACAAGGAGGGAGAGAGTGATCCCCTTTGTTCAGTTTTCTTCTTTCTGAGGTGCCAGAGAGGCGTTTGAGATGATGTAAACGAGTGATCTGTTCGTTTTCCTGACAAATGCGAAATGACAGACATCGGTTGTAAATCGACATAACATCCTGACATAAATAAATGTGTTTTTGCACCGAATTCTGCCTTTATCATTCATGTCTTGCCTCAAATGCAGAATTGCTGGTAGAATACCCAGCATCTTGTTTTTGTTTGTCCTGGCTCCGCGACCCAACTGTTTACTCTAGTGATGGTTGGTTACCCACACTTTCGAGCATCACAACCCTGAGGTTACACAGGTGAAGCAAAAACAATTTGGGTTGTAGGTTTGAAAATTTGTGGAGATAACCTGGAGAAACAAGACCATGGGCTATCTGCCACAATTCTCCTAAACATGCGCATTATCATCAGCATCATCTTTTTTATCATCATGGTTCAGTCACAACATGTTTCACAATGAGTGAGCAGAGTTTACAAGACAAAGGCTTTACATTCTATCATACACATAAATTATGTTTCAACAAGATGCAATCGGCGTAGCTAGGGCCTGGCTGCCTGGGAACGCTGCAACTAAATTTCACAAGAAAAGGTTCAATTTTCTGCACAAAGATTGAGAAAAACAAAATCGTGTGTTCCAAACGGGGGCCTAATGGTGTATGTATACACTCGAGTCTCGGCATATATTCTAGATTTTCTATGCACTCTTTTTGCTGCAGTTTGCTTCTCTTATCACTGCTTCCTGCTTCCCTTCCTCCTTCGGGAGGTCGTCGCCATTGTCGTAGTCGATAACCTTTTCTCTTCACCAACGGAACGGGTTCTGCTGTTGGAGACAAAACTTTAATGAAATCAGCTTATAAGACGAGTGAGGTGAGCTCGCGAGCTGGGACTGATGGTACTACTACCAATGGCTGCAAATGCAAGCGAGAGTGTTGCCCTTACCATCCCTTTCTTCTTCTTCTTTTTCTCGATGTACGCCAGCACCTCCTCCTGCTGCCCCTTCGACGTCTCCATATCCTGCAGGTCCATGCATGGATCCGCCATTAATCTAGAGATCAGACAAGAATGTCCACGCATGCGTGTGCACTGTGCACTGTTGTTACCTTCTTGGTGGACTCGAGCTCGGCCTCCAGGGCGTCGAGCCGGGTGGCGGCGGCGGCGAGCAGCTCCGCCTTGTCGGCGGGCATCTCGGAGGACCGCGTGCCGAGGGCGGCCACCTTCTCCTCCAGGTCGCCCACCCGCTTCACCAGCGCCTCGAACTGCGCCGCCGACACCGCCACCACCCCCGGCCCTTGCCCGCCGCCCCCCTGCTGGGCCTGCAGGAGCTTGCGGTTCTTCGCCATGGCCTCCATGGTGGCGATGCCCATGGCGGCGTCCATGGCCCGCTTCGGCGCGATCTTGCCCACCCGGAACATGGCCACCACCCCCATCACGAACGCCATGAACCCCGTCACCACCTGCCGGTCCCCCGCGTCGCCGTGCTTGTACGCGTCCGGCAGCGACGCGTACATGTCTGCCATCCACAGTCAGTGCACACATTTCTTCAGAATCAAACATTAACTAAAACCTCATTCCCTCTGATTTTTCGTAATTATTTTTGATTTACTTATGTATTCTCAAAATATAACTTTGATCAGTTTCAAAGCTCCAGATTACAAGAGTTCACCTCTGGCGAGTGCGAGCTTCTCAGCGCTGACCTCGCCGTTCCAGTTGAACTCCATGTTTTTGTCTGCCGTGGGGAACAGATCGTCGAAGGGCGCCGAGCCTCCCTCTTTGCCGGAAGGATCCGCCTGTAAAATGTACGCCGGGGATGCAGCCAATTATGCTAAACAAAGTACTATGAATATATAGTTTCTGGCTTGCTACTGTAGCAAATCAGACAAATGTTAGATGTCACAACATCTTTGTTCACCTTCGTCTCTGAAGTCGCCATCTCGTGGAGAGGAGACATCTGCGGCGGGTGTTCGATCCTTTCGCGCGCGACCTTAGGGGAGTCGACGGCGTCACGGCGCATCGAATCTTGCTTCTGCTTGTGAAATCAGAAGGCAATGTTCAGAAAAATATGCCAAAACAGGCTATGTAAAACCTGCATATAAGTATATACGAACTAAAGTTCGTAGTAACCTTTATAACTGGTATGGTGTCGTCCTCGGTCACAATCTTCTCCTCTGCGCTGGCAGGGTCCGAGCTGTTCAGTCCGCATCTCCCCATGCCACATTGCACCATCTGAAGAATCAAACCAGAAAATGTTCATGGTAATTGTGTTCAGGAATTCAGCTGTAGTAGTACTGCTACTTCTTTGAGTGACAAGTCTGTACTACATTTCCCACATCATCAAGTATAAACTCCATTTGTCGGAAAATAACTATTAACCTTTAGGATTTCAGGGTCCTTCCATGGTCCTTTGTCGGAGCGCATACAACCGCCTTCGCATACGCAAGTGCCCCCGAGGAAATCAGGCAATTCACTGTTGGACTCCGCAGAACAAGAACAAAAAAGGTGAGTTCAGCTGCAGCATGCTGCTGATACTAATGCAAGTCAATCCCATTTGCATTGGCAGTACTTCAAAGTCATGAAGAGGCAGAAACGTGAGTTGGAGAAAGGAAAACCCTATGGACAAACCTGGGATCAATGACTTCCAGGAGCTTGGGCTGGTACTTGTTGCCAAGGACCTAAACCCGACGCACGATTCGTGGGCAAAAGGATTAGAACTCTTGATCAAGTATATAATTAGCCGATGACTGATTCAGGACAGGAAATGAGAAGAGGAGATGAGTTACATGGATCTTGGCTGTGGTCTTGGGGTCAAGGAAGGACTTGACTGTGTTCCACAGGATCCTGAACCCCTGACCAG
The DNA here is from genome assembly GCA_012064385.1 of Puccinellia tenuiflora. Classification (NCBI taxonomy): domain Eukaryota; kingdom Viridiplantae; phylum Streptophyta; class Magnoliopsida; order Poales; family Poaceae; genus Puccinellia; species Puccinellia tenuiflora. The sequence continues at coordinate 743,954 of QRDG01000269.1, forward strand.
CATTGATGATGAACATCCGGCATAGTGTCTGCATTGTCAATTAAAATCAGCAGTCATTCAGGCATCATTTCTGCAAAGTAATATTTGACAAACATCAAACGAATATAACTCTAGAGAATTTTTGGTCAGGTACACTTCATTTGGAGAAATCTATGTTAAATCGATGTAGTTAAATTTACAGAGTGCAAACAGTTCCAACATTAACAAATAGGTCAAATCAAATTGGAGATTCATTCGATACAAATTACAGATTATAAAATTGAGTTTATTCACCATGTCATTTTCAGGTTAGAATCATTACTTTGCTTTAAAATTTGCAGAACCTTTTTAACAGGAACACTGGCATCGCACAGATATGAGCAAGTATCGTATCACATGATCTACCTCAGGGTAGTTATCTCCATCAATCTTTTGGAGGCGCCCGATGAGATCCCTCGCGGCCTTGTTGAAGTTTTTATACCCCTGAGAGGTGCCAAGAAATGTTGCATGAGTTTTCTCTAGACAACGGAAGAGATCGAGATCTCTCTCTGTCAGAGCGTGCCACGGAGGATCTATAAAATGTTGGTACATTACCACGCCGGAGACGTCGAGGATTGTGGTGCTCTGGTCGACATGTCGCTTGGCGGCGATGGAGCACGCCGGGAACTTGACGGCGAATGCCCTCTCGAACTCCCTGACATGGTACTTGACGTAGCGGTCCATGCTGGTGACTGTCAAGAGCTTGGTGGTGTCGATGGCCCCCAGCTTCTCCATGTAGATCGGGCGGCCGTCCTTGTCCACGCCGTGGTGCCCCTGCGGGTAGTGCTCCAGCACCTGGTCCATCTCGTCAAACTCGAAGTCCTCCATGATGGTGTCGGTGCCGAACTCCTTGCGCCACTGGAGCATGTCGGACCACATCTGCTTGGACTTGTCGATCTCGAACTTGCGGGCCTTGAGGAAGCGGAGCATCATGTGGTAGTCGTCGTGGCGCGCCGGGAGGAGCTCCTCCAGGACCAGCGTCTGCCGGAAGGCGTCCACGGAGGCCATCTCCTCGGCGTCGCGCACGTCCTCGATCGCCACCGACATCACCTTGCTGCTGCGCTGCCGCCCGGACCGGCGGCTCAGGGAGCTGCGGAGCAGCTTCGAGGATGCGCTCATGGCGCGGTGCCGGAGCGACGCCGACGACGCCATGCCGGGCGCACGCGGGGTCGACGGGGCGCCATCCGCCGCCGCCGCGGCGGTGGCGCTGCTCGGCGCGGCGGCGGACATGGGACCGTGGTCGTCTTCGTCGCCTTATTTGGCGGATCGGTCGGTCGCCGGCTGGATTGCGGGCAAACGGCGGCCGGGCGAGCGCCCCTGCACCACCACCTGAACAATCAACAACCGCCGGCCGTCATTGCCGAAGTTAACCACCGGTCAATCAATCATTTCCTCGATTGATCGCGAAGAAACAAGAACCAATTCAAACGGGAACTGAGAGGCGAGTGGTCGGATCGATATACCTACCTGGGAGACGGCCTTGGGGGGAAGGTGGAAGAGGACCGGGGAAGAAGAAGATGGGGAATGGCGAATGGAAGCTAGCAGGAGTTGGTTGGGTGCATGCATGCATGGCCCCGGCGCGCCATGGGCGTCTCCTCTCCCGCGCGATCGATCGAGGCTCTCCCACTATTTCAGGCACGATGGTAGCTGCGCCGTTCCTAACTTTAACTTGGTCGATCATGGCTTTTCTTTCGATCATGGCTGTTTTGGTTAGTAATTACTCCGTGCTAGCTAGTTTAAGTGTTAATGTGACAACACAGTCCAACATTTTGATCGGGGCGATACTTAAATGACGCATGTGCCATGCTTGGCCTGACCGTAGGAGCTGCTACTCGATTTAGTTTTCATCACACTCACATTTATGCAGAGAGCAGAGTAACCTATTAATCTATCATTTCTCAGTTCAACAAAAAAAAACCTATTATTTCCAATTTTCTCTGTATCAACGTCTTCGAACCGATGAAATCCATGCATTAATCGAGGACTGTCACTTTTTTGAAAGGCACTACTTAGATAGAAAACCTTGTTTTCTACCTTATTTTCTATCTAAAATCATGTTTTCAAAACTACCCGTAATTTTCAAATAAAACATACTTTGTGAAAATTAAGCTGTATCGCGGGTGTATGAAGATATAACTGTTAGTAGGTTTTTCCATGAGTGGACTTGACGATCATACATAATGTACTCATGATATTTTTTCTTCTGTTCTTTACCTAATAGTACTATGAAGACAAGGACTTCAATTACTTATATATTATTATAGCCCTGAGGAATGAGGCCTCATGGATTATGTCGATTGCCCGTAGGCGAGATGCAGTCACCTCATGCACATTATTTCATTTCCGTTGATTTCTTAGTGTAATAATGCCATGAGACATTTTACTATGCATGCTTTGTGGTAAGAGACGATGTAACAAATCATTCAAAATGACCTACAATGATATTTATCTAGTTATGGCATTTACATGATCATGAGCCTACGAGGATACACATGATAGAGAGGGTAGGGGTGTCTAGCAATATGTTTCAGAATATGGACACTTCAATTATGCATGACCCAAAAGTTTGTCCGGTTTGATGAAGTGATCAAAGGGTTTGGATTTGTCCAAACTTATGGAGAAGCCTGTATTTACAAGAAAGTGAGTGGGAGTTCAGTTGCATTTCTAATACTATATGTGAATGACATATTGTTGATTGGAAATGATGTTATACTGCTTGAAAGTGTAAAGTCTTATTTGAATAAGAGTTTTTAATGAAATACCTTGGTGAAGCTGCGTACATTTTAGGCATAAAGATCTATAGGGATAGGTCAAAGCGCCTAATAGGGCTTTCACAAAGTACATACCTTGACAAGGTTCTGAAGAAGTTCAGAATGGAAAATTCAAAGAAGGGGTTCTTACCAATGTTGCAAGGAAAGGTTCTGAGTAAGACTCAGAGTCCTGTTACGGCAGAAGATAGAGAGATAATGAACAATGTTCCTTATGCCTCTGCGATAGGCTCTATCATGTATGCCATGTTATGTACAAGACCAGATGTGTGCCATGCTGTAAGTTTGACTAGCAGGTACCAAAGTGATCCAGGAGTGGAACACTGGTCAGCTATCAAGAATATCCTTAAGTATCTAAAAAGAACTAAGGAAATGTTTCTCGTATATGGAGGTGACCAAGAGCTAGTCGTAAGGAGTTACGTGGATGCTAGTTGGGACACAGATCCGGATGATTCTAAGTCTCAGTCCGGATACGTGTTTATTCTGAATGGTGGCGTTGTGAGTTGGAGGAGTTCCAAGCAGAGCGTGGTGGCGAAATTTTCAACAGAAGCGGAGTATGTTGCGGCCTCGTTG
>QRDG01000269.1:747720-774457 GCA_012064385.1 Puccinellia tenuiflora
AGATGGCACGGTGATCTACGGCCACACCGACGACCAAGCCGTCATGGACAAATACCGTGATGATGTGCAGAAATACAATAAGAAATGTGGTAAGGTGTGTTGAAATTGGCTGCTCTGTATTGTTTAATTAACTTTGATCTTGAGAAAACTGACTAAAAATCAAACAGGGCATAATGTTGAGTGACACTCTTTTGGATAAAGTTCTTTGTATTGTTCTCACGGATGCTTTTTTTCCCTTCTAGCTCGTCATCAACGGTTGTGTTGACACTTGCGCCGTCCAGTGTCACTGAGCGCCGCACCTTCAAAGAGACGGAGGCTGTTCTTAAGTATGCTCAGTCTGTTCTCAGCCTTTCGGCCTACCTGGGTACACTTCTTAGTCTTTAGCCTAATAAGTTGGTTTTATTGCTGCTATTTCTAAGCATGATCTGTAATATGAGCAGATGACAAGCTGGTTAACCAGTGCACAGGCATTGTCGTTGGGGCGGATGCATCTAAGAACTCGGCTATCGTTGTCACCTCAGCATTGATTTTCTGCACCAAGAAACCTTTGGATGATTGGAGAAACAAGGACTACGCTGCTGAGGCTAAGGTAAAATCTTAAAACAAACCTTGCAATTAAGAAAGCATCTTTGGTCGGTTTACATATAAACAAATACAATACTGCACTGTGGACTTTGTTTATTTTCCCTCCTTTCGATTCATAATATAAGTAGTTTTAAGATTTTTGATATAACAATGCACTGTCAATTGGCTGTGGTGTATGATCCGATGGAAAATCAACACCTTTTATTGTCTATATGCCACTCAAGTTGTATTTGCTGATGACATGATGATTGGGTTCTAGTGTTGTGTGCTAATTGTTAACTAGGAAATGCTATTGTTTTAAAATAGTATTGCTTTGAGCCAAGGTTGGAAAAAGCGCTAGGCGGGCAGTGATCCTGTGCCTAGTGCCTAGCCTGCTTAGGCACAGCCTAGGCGTTTTGTTCTGTTTCTGGTCGATCGGCGGACTTCATGATAAAAAAAACAGCATACATAAAGCAATGTGAAGGAAATTAAATTATTTTTAAACCACGTGATGATTTTTTTTTTTGCAAACGGAGTTATTCATATCTGTTAATATTTGCTAAAATTTACACGCAACAACCTGTGGAAATGGCAGTAGTTGGTAGTTACCAAACAAAATGTAATTTTATGAGTGGTACTGTGTCCTGCCATGTTCGTCGTAAATAAATATCTGAGCAGAAACAATTTATTTGTACTCTCCAACGACACAAATCAGAAGACAAATCACACAAACACATCATCTAATATGATACTAAATGAGCAAAGCAAGCCTCGTGCACACAGTAGTATTATGGGTTACACACATGGACTTAACATTAAGATAGATCTTAAGGAAGATGTAAGACGTGTAGCAACACCTGGGTGCCACATATATACTAAGCTTGAAAGGAACAATGCCACACAGGTTCACCCATGACAATTGGACACATAAAATAAGATAGGACATACTTAAGTACTTGAAATGAAACTCATGCACCAGGACGACCTCAGTAGTCACTTCACTGAACACCGAAGAAAACTTAGCTTTACGATCTGTGGGGGAAAAACCCTCGGAGAACGTTTCGTCCCGTCGCTCCCGCGAGCGACTGGGCGAAAACCCTAGCCGTCACCGCTCCCTAGCCCCTCCTCCTCCCTCCCCTCCCCTCGCCGCCGCCGGAGGCGTCGCCGGCGGCGGCGGGGCCCTTCTTCTCTCCTGCGGCGGTGGCGACGCTGGACGTCTCGGCCGGGGGGGGGGGGGGGGGCACGGCGCTTTCTCGTGGGGCGTGGCGGCGTGGCGGCTCCGGCGGCGGTGCGGTGGCTGCGAGGTGTTGGTGCACCGGTGGTGTGGGGTGCGGCGGTGGTGCTCGGTGGGAAGCGGGAGGAGGGGCTCGGGCGCTCGCGGCCTGGCGGCGTGGCGCGGGCTGGCAGGGGCCGGTCCCTGCCGTGGGGGAGACGGCGCGGCGGCCGGCGTGCCGCGGCCGTGCTCTTCCTCGTCGTGGCCGAGCGGCCCTCCTCGAGCGCCGACTGCGAGGGGCAGTGGGTGCGTTGCGGGCTCCGATCTGGGCCGACGGGCCCGATCTGGGTCGTGGGGTTCTGGGCCGTGTGCTGCTGTGGGGTGTCGAGGTGACATCTGCAGTGCCATGGCCCGGCCGAGGGTCTGCGGAAGCTTCTTCGCCGGAGCTGTTGGTGGTCGGCGGTGGTTCGGGTACGCCGGGGCGGCGGCCTTGGGTGGTGGGGGCCCTCGTGGCGGGCGAGCGAGCCAGGGACCCAGGTGCTGGCCGGCGACCACCGACCGTGTGGGCGGTGTGGTGGCCGGGAGCTGATCGTCATGGCGTGGGGTGGGTGCCGTCTTGCGGCGGTCCATCCCCCGGGTTGGAGGCAGAGAGTTTGCCGAGGGGAAACCCTGCCCTTTGGGCCACGGCAGCGGCGTCTCCGGACGTCGTTCCCTTGTTGAAGGTGTCGTTGCGGTGTTTCTCTCGGTCTCCCTCGTGCTCCGGGTGAAAACCTGGATCCTCGGATCGGGCGGTGGCGGCGCTCTGGTGTCGTGTTTTTCTTGATGACGCCGCCTTGGAGCACTCGACGTGTGGTTCTTCGACGGAGGTATGGCTGAGCTGCGGTGTCTTCGGATGGTTGGAGCTGCGGCGTGTCTCCCTCGGCCAGGCTTGACGCGGGTCGGCACATCCGGGTCTTCTCCTCCCTCGGCGCTGCTTGGTGTTTTGCGGGCAGCTTGGTTTGGTTCCTGGGGGTGGTCGGCCCCTGGTGGCGTTGCTACAGCGGTGGCGGGTTCTCGACGGCGCGCGTGAAAATGGCTCGTCCTTTGGAGGAGCTCCGGCCCGACACTGTAGACGTCTTGCGCTTGCCTCCCGTATGTGTAGTAGCTGTAATGGCCGCGCCTTTGCTTACGATTCCGGGTGTTGCTCCGGTGGGAGTCATCTTGTGTGGGTGTGTTGTTTCTTTCGTGTAAGCTGGGTGCAGCATCATGTATCCTTTCGCCGTTTTGGCGTTATTAATTTACCGTCGGGCCTTTGGCCTTGTATCTAAAAAAGTAGTCACTTCACTTGTGTGTGATACAGCTGACATATCCATTGACTTGATAAGCACATTTTGTGCACAAATTCATTATGCTTCTCCTCTTCCTATCTGACCAAGCACCAGTCATATTGGAGCAGCCATTCTTCACCTTTTCAGCATCACGTTCCTGCAGCACACTCTTCACTCATGCATGCTCCTCACTCAGCAAAGTCTCGGGAAGGTCATGTTTAGAAGGGGGCTCAAATCCAGGGCCAAACTTCCCAATGGATTCACACATTAATTTGAAATCATCGTTATCACAAGCATTGAATGCTATAGCACTATAGCTGCAAATACAAGATGAACAAGATTAGTAACTCAATAGGTAACATTGCAAAGTAGTGAATAATAAATGGAAGTGAGGATGGAAATAATTATTATGATCTTACCATGGTTTTTAAGGCGGTAAGGCGTCCTAAGGCGTTCTACCTCGCTCTGACGCCTAAGCGCCTAAAGCGGGCAAATTTTTCGAGGCACTGCCAGGGCGCCTTATCACCTGAGCGTCCCAAGGCGGACGCCTTAAAAACCATGGATTGTACACCCATCTAGCATTCTAGCCACATACTGTTGCACTTCTTGTGTTCTCTTTTTCCAAAGTTCCTTGTTTATTTTAGCTTGAGTTAATTTAGGATCAATAGAACTTGTTCACTTGTCAATGGGATCTTTAGTAAGCACTACGAAATAGCCATCTTTGAAATTAGGGCTATTCAGTTGCAAACTTTGTCATTGGAATCTAATGTGGAGTTTGGTCAAGATGTATTTTTATTGGCTAGAGAAACAAATTTGAACCTGATCTATAAACGAGACAAGGTACAACTTGTAGATCCTTGTGAACAACAGCACAATCACTACATGTTCGTCAACGGTCCAATTCCTCAGGTTATATTCATCTTTTTTTCGGCTTAATTTTATTTGAATTTTAATTACCAAATCTCAAGTGTCATTCTTCGTGCAGTGTGGAAGTGGAGGTGGAGTGCTGGATGTTAGTGGAAATATTGTTGGGATGTTATTCTACAAATTGCCTCTTGTTGCTTTTATTCCAAGCTCGCTTATTCTGAAGTGTTTAACAATGTGGCAACGTTTTAGGTAAGCATTATTTTACTTATCTTGATTTGGTGTTGAAGTGTGCATTAATTGGTTTAAATAGAAGATACTATAGTGTAACTAGTTAATTAGTTATAATATATCTTGTTTAGCTCAAATCAGAATATTGGGTGTGAAATAGATAGGTAGAGAAAATAAATTTATATGTCTTAATTACATTTTCCAGTTAAATTAATCATTAATTACATTTGTGTGTAGGCAACTTGCTCGACCCCAGCTTGGCTTGAAGCTAAGGACATTGGCTTTTCGCCTTTTCTAGATATCCCTCGTATTGAGTTGATGTCACGTAAATTCAACATTTCCTCGGGTCTTATTGTTAAAGAGGTACACCTAACTGATTAAGCCTTTTATCTGCACATATGTTATTCTGTAACCAAGATGTAACTCTTGCGAATTGTTACCAGATTTCAGCAAACTGTGATGCTGAGAAGCTTGGCATTAGGGCAGGGGATGTTATCTTTTCATGCCAAAATAAGCGTGTTTCAAGTATTTTCCAGGTAAAAATTGTTGTCCTTATATGTAAACATCTGTGACATTTTGTTTTACTTGGTTTTACCTGCTTATTTCAGTTGGAACATGTCCTGTTGGGTGTTGGTGAAAAACATCTTGAGAAGGGCAATGCTCTCAGCTCTAAAGTTGACGTTGAGGTCTGTTTACCCAAACCACCTGTGCATTTTTGTTTGAAACTACCCTCTTAGCGATCTCATATGGAGTATAATATTCTTTCAGTCTCTTACACTTTATCATCAATTATTGATATCGACATTTTTTTTCCTCCTTTTGGCTTCACAGATTGGTGTATATATTTCATGTGCGCAAACACACAAAGAGTGTCATTACTTTAAGAGTAGAGTTGTCAGATCACCTTGAAGTATTTCACCCAGGTAGTACATACCTCCTTTGTCATATTATAGATCGTATTACCGTGCCTTGTTTGTGTTTAATTATTTGCAACGAAAATTCTTAGTACATGAGGCAATATGCAAAAATAGCCTCAGTTTTTTTTATTGAGGAGCTCCTGCACCCAGTATCAGTCGAGTGTCCATCATCTTGATGCAGCGCAGCGCGCAAGAACTTCGGCAACCGTGGTATCCAGGTGGATATGTAAACAATGAAGCTCCAGCTGCAGCTCCTCACCCTGGCCATCAATGGGGAGTCCCAGACTCCCAGCTGTCTTCATAGAATACTTAGACCCATCCATTGCTCGCTGAAAAGTACTCCCTCCGTTCCACAATATAAGCCTTTTTAGCAGGCTTATATTATGGAACAGAGGTAGTAACAGAATTCCTTACCATCCATACGCTCCAAAAAGTGTCAGCCGTAACAGGATTCAGATGTCTGTCTGTTTTGCTTGTTCAGCATCATCATTTAGCCACCTAATCAAAATTGTGGCTTGTATTCAAGATAAAATATCAGACTTGATGCCAGCCATGTCTGCCACCTCACACTAAAGAAACAGTCTTTATCATTAAGAAGTTGGTGTTTGCCTAGGTTGACCCTATTCAGAACTTTCTTGTTTCTTACAAGCTGAAGGAAGACATGTATACGAGGAGGGATGGGTAAATGTCAAACTGCAGGGGTACATATGGGCATGATACCCCAAAGTTAAACTAGTTTATATAAAATTGCAGACAACATACCTTTATAATTCAGATCCCATTTCAAACGATCAGATTCCAGAAACAGATCCCAAAGTTAACTGGTAAAAATCATTTATTTTTGAGAGTCAAACTGAACCCCCTCCCGAGCTGCTCGCGCGGCGGCTCCGGAGGGCCCCGAAACCCTAGGAAAAAGCTCCCCGCGGCGGCTCCTCCCTGGCCGCTGCCGCCGCCGTCGCCGGCGGTGGCGGCCGTGCTCGGCCGCAAAACGGCGGCGGGCGAGGTGGGCGCGCCCCAAGGCCTCTTCTTTCGCGCGGAGGCGGAGTTTCATGCGGGCGGCGTCGGCGTGGTCGGTGCGGCGATGCGCTCTGGAGGGGCGAGCAGAGGGAGGGGTTGGCGGCGCGCTCGGCGGCAGCTCCGGCAGCGCCCGGAGTCTGCCGGCGGGGTGGAGTTTGCAGCGGGGGTCGGGCCCGATCTGGGTCCCTCTGGGCCCGATCTGGGCGGCGCGGGCCGCCATGGCGTCTCCCTCCTTGGTGCTGCTTGGTCCCGGACACTCGTGGCCGGCGCGGCGGTGCTGCAGCGGTCTGGTTGTCTTCTTGGATGGTTTCGTCGGCGAGTGGGGTGGTGCGGGCCATGCTTGGCTGCTCCGATCTGGGAAGGGGCAGGGGCCCCGGTCATCCTTCTCGAGCTCCTCTGTACCACGCCAGATCTGGTGCTGCCCGTAGCCATGGGGCTGTCGGTGGTTGATCCGGTGGTGGAACCTTCCCTCCTTGTCTTCTTCGTCTTGTCGGTGCGCGGAGCTGGGATGCCGGGGCGGCGGCCCTGGACGGTGGGAGTCCTGTGGTTGGCGGGCGAGCCAAGGACTCAGATGCTGGCTGGTGACCATGGCCACGGGGGTGGCACGGTGGCTGGCGGGTGACCTGCAGTGGCGGTGGCTCGGGTGTCGATTGTCGATGTTCGGTGCCCCGTGTAGAAGGCGGTGAGAATTTGCCGGGGGGAAACCCTTGCCCGAGGTCTGCTCGGGACGCGGCGGCGACGTTCGTGGACGCCGTTCCCTTCTTGGAGGCGCCGCAGCGGCTTCTCCGGCCTTCTACGCTCCGGATGAAAATCCAAGATCCTCGGATCGGGTGGTGGCGGCGCCCTGGCGTCGTGTGCTTCTTGAAGATGCCGCCTTGGAGTCCACGGCGGGTTGCTATCCGGTGGTGGTGCTTTGTGCTTCCTCCGACCATGCTTGTGACTTGCCCTGCACCGCGGCGTTTCTTGTTCAGGGCTTCGGTTTGCCTGTCTTCAGCTCTTGGGACAGTGGCGGTGATGATCCTGGTGGTCGGCCTTCGGTGGTGTAGTTCGTCTCGGCGGTGTGCCGTGTGTGTTGGTGTGCCCGAGTCCCCAGCTCCGGCCCGACTCCTCTGCCCGTCTTGGCGGTGTGCAGTGTGTGTTGGTGTGCCCGAGTTCCTGGCTCCGGCCCGACACCTCTGCCCGTCTTGAGTGTGCTCTCCTTCCTCGGCTTTGCCCCTTTGGTGTTCGCCTGTAATCTCTCCAGTAGCCTTGTGTCCTGTGTGTGTGCAGTGTCGGGTTGTAAGCTGGGTTCAGCATTTGTATCTGTTTCGCCGTTGTGCGTTATTAACTTAACGCAGGGCGTCGGCCTTTTATCTAAAAAAAAAAAGAGATCGTAGGGATGTACCAGACCCAGTTTGAAGACTGATGCAACAAAAACAGTCCCAGGGGGCAGCTCTATCCCTGGTCGACTCGATTAGTCCATCCAGAAGTTTCTGTTTGGAGATTGTAGGGATAGACCTGGCCCAGTTTGAAGAATGATGCAACACAAACAGCCCAGGGGTAGCTCTATTGCTGTTCGGTCCGGTTAGGGACCCTAACACACCAGGTCTAGTCGGTAGAGCTTTGTCTCCTATGTCATGTTGGTAGATCCCATGTTTATTTGTCTATGCTAATCTGGTTGTATTTTCTTATGACATGATTATTCGTTTGTGTTGTGTATACGGTTCTTAATTGGGGAAAGCCATTGTTTTTTTAATAATTTGGCAAGGTTCTAGTGCTGTTCAAATTCCGAGTCAATCTATGTATGTTCTGTGATTTGTCTGTGTTGTGAACTTGCTCACAACGAAATATCTACCCTACTGAAGATAGTCAGGCGGCCATGGCTGCGAGGGATTGGGTGGACATAAGTTTAAATGAGAAACTATCCAGGGAGAGAAAACAATTGGACTCCTTCGTAGTCCGATATCTTCCTACGGATCCTGTCTAATATTAGCAATCAGATATGCAATAGATGGTGGAGGAGCAGACCAGCAAGAGCAGCAGCCACAGGAGGAGATACCAGAAGGTAGAGGAGAAGATCTGGAGCCGACAGGAACAGGCGGTGGTGCCATGGGCGTGCTGCGGCAGCAGACGGCACGCTCATGGCGGCGGCAGCGGTCAAGGAGAGGACTGGGTGGGCGGGAGTCGGAGCTCTCTTTGGGTTTCACGGGGAAGTCTGGGCCAGTTCGATCTAGGTTTGCAAACGTGGGATGCCAATATTGAAAAATATATGACAGGTGAGGCCATATTTTAGTCGCTCGACTCAGGAGGGGTGACTAGTCGATCGAGTTGCTGGACTCGTCCAACTAGTCGAGTCGACCTCCAGGTTGCGATTCGTCATCCTTGCCAGCGTCCATAACAACAAAAGTATGGGATACCATTCCAAAATTCTGTTTTTATAAACACAACTCTTTGATATTCGACTCTGATGTCAAACGAAAAATGGATACATTGACAGCAATGTGGTGAACTAACTTTATGTTTCTTAAAATGCAGATGATGAAGATGCTAAGGCGGAAGGAAGCAATGGAGAGGAAGCGCAGGCAGCAGATGTGGGCAAAGCAAAGCCATGAAGAATGCGGAGGTGATCTCTATCCATGACTTCGTTGTAATGATCATCGGATACGCTAACTAGGATTTTTGCTGTTAACTCTGAAGAATGGAGCACTGCCCCTGAAGTAAGGAAGTAGATGTGATGTTGGTAGCTTTTTATGTAAATTGCAGGATAGTGTTAGTTTTTTATGGTACTGTTCTGGATTCTGGATCATATCCTGATACTATAATTGCTATATGTTTTGGATTCTGTTATTGTAATACTTGCTATATTGCTAACTGTACTTCCTTTTAGTGTTGTGGATGCTAACTTCTATTACTGAATATTTTGTTTGTTACAATTTTGTTTGGATGGGGTGATTTATCTTTTTCTATTGCTAATAAATTACATGTAGAATTGCTGACTCACCGCCATCACAACACCATCCATGATCCATCTGTCATAGTTTTGATCAACCCATAAACTGGCTCGGCTCCACCCCATCCCTTGTTGATCTCAAATCGAACACATCCTAAGTTACGATGTGCCGAAATGAATTTACCTACATAAAGACCATTTTTGCCGCCGCAAGTGAGCACGCAGCTTGGGAGACGTCGCATCGGGGAGCGCACGGAGCCACGCCCGCGAGGTGTCTGGTGACATCTCTCGTCTACTCTCCACGATGGAGGAACCATCTATTTCTCCTCTTGTCAATGGGTCTGTGTGTCGTCGTACGGATGAAACATCGTCGTCGCGGAGCTGGTCTGACAGAGGAGTGGCATACGTGTTGTCCGCAGAGAAGTTCGGTGCTGCAGAATGGCAGACACGGTCATGGTATTCAACGAGGTCGACAAGGACCACCGGTCGGACTAGGGGCCAGAGGAGAGAAGGTGGGGGAAGCTGTGTCGACCAGGTACAGGTGGTGGCGGTCGATCTGATGTAGGGAGGAAGGAGAGGGTGAGGGAGAGGTCGTGCCGGTAATGGAGAGGATGTGGTGGTGCTCCCGTGAGCGGTAGAGGTTGGGGTGGCCGGCGGTCTCGATCGAGAGCTCGGAATAGAAGGAGGATTCGAGAGAGCAAGTAATCTGGTAATTGTTTCGCAATTGTTAAGTCATAACCTGGTAGTTAATAAGTGATAATTTGGTATTTGTTGGCATCGTAGTTAACCTGGACTTGTGCATAATTAGTTTGTCATTTGCTAAGTGACAACCTGATAACTCTTAAGTGATAACCTGGTAGTTGCTAAGTAATAATCTGGTATTTGTTAGAATTGTAGTTAATATGGACTTGTCCATGATTAGTTTGGTATTCGTGCTAAGTGATAACTTGATAAGTGTTAAGTGATAACCTGGTAGTTGCTGAGTAATAATCTGGCAGTTGTAAGAATTGTAGTTAATATGGACTTATGCATGATAATATGTGGCATTTTGCTAAGTGATAATAACCTGGTAACTACTAAGTGATAATCTGGTAAGTGCTAAGTGATAATCTGGTAATTGTTAGCATGATAATTAACCTGGACTTGTGCATGATTAGCTTTGCCATTTGCTAAGTGATAATAATCTGGTAGCTGTTAAGTGATAACTTGGTATTTTCTAAGTGATAATCTGGTAATTTTAGCACATGCACTTGTGCATGATTAGCTTTGGCATTTGCTAAATCATAACATGGTAGTTGTTTAGTGATAACCTGGTATTTTCTAAGTGATAATCCGGTAACTGTTAGCATGCTAATTAACCTGGACTTGTGCATGATTATATTTGTAACTGCTAAGTGTAACATGATAACTGTTAACTAATAATCTGGTATTTTCTAAGTGATAATCCGGTAACTGTTAGCATGCTAATTAACCTGGACTCTGCATGATTCGATGCGCAATTGCTAAGTGATAACTGTTAAATGATAATCTGATAATTGCTAATCTTACATCTGTGTAGGGAATGATCTTCTTACATCTGATTACTGTAACGAGGATAACCCGGAGAGTGCTCTTCTTACATGCGTAGGGAATGAATCTCCACATTGAAAGCTGAGGTGTTGTATCGTCACATGCAATTTTTACTATTCACAAGAGTTGTTTATTCTGTTACAGCCATATGAAAATTACTATAGCATATACTGTAGTGTTGTTGTAGCACCACTGTGTGTACCACATATACTGGATGAATCAGTGTGACTTTTATGCCGTGTTGTTTTTGTGTCATAGTTGCATGCATGTCAGATAGTGGTCGAGAGTAGAAAACAAACGGCTCACGTGGCTCTCGTAAAAAGGAGAAAATGCGGTGCTTTTCGGTCTGGGTTGCTGCCGCCGCACGGGGCAAACGAAAATGCGGCGCCGTTGGATAGCAGCGTGCATTGTTCTATAATCATTGATTTTTGGAGCTGACTATGTACCGGCGCCGCATATTGGTCGTTCCCTGCGGCGGTTTCTAATCAGTATGCATGCAGTGACGTAAGTGATGATGTCAGCTTAGAGTCCTTCCAATGGTTAAATTAAAAATTATCTCTCAAAGCGATAATCCGACTAAAATTTCGGTTTCACCGTCGAATTAGTCGCGGCGAGATCTACAAAACTAGATCCCATGTTGCCATGTTTTGACAATTTTTTTGTTCGATAGTTATCAGATTATTATCACTAACCTACCGGATTATAATAGCTTAGCTATCAGGTTTTTTGTATGCCATTTTGACCACAATATAAGGATGCATAATACTAATTTATGTGATTGATACCATCTTTTAGGTCTTAAAATGTTGGAAAACTTACTCTCTCACTATGGATATCATTACAAATGTGTAGATACATATAAAATATTATCCAATAACTGTGAATAATTATTATGATAAATATTCGTTGTTAATCTAGTAACCATAGAGTATTAATCTGGTAGCTGGTGTGACGGAAAAATTTCATCGCACCAGGTATAGATATGTCAGAAATAACTAAAAACGTGTAAAAACTATCCAAACGTGTAATTATCGTGTTAACTGTTTGGTTCTTAATGTGATAGCCATAATATTGTAATCTGTTAGCTGACACGGAAAAAAGTTCATCGAAACATATTAACAATGGATGTAGTTTTGAAGCCTTTGTCGAGACGAATTTAACTGTATAAAGTGATCGCTAATCTGAATAACGGTTTGGAAGATAAATCATTTTGAATTTTTGAAATTTACAATTAATACGATGATGTCACTAGATTCTTGATGCATGCATGTGCTTTCTCCTACAGGGAAAAACAAACACAAACACCCGTCGCATGGGGAGAGAGCCGGTGTGGTTGGAGACGGCGACACAGGTGGAAGGCTGGCTGATGGCGTGCAAGTGTGCAACTACTACTCGCCATGTACGGAGTAGGCGCACCCCTCCCTCTTCATCATTCTAGCACATGATGGTATCAGAGGGCTTCAGGTGCGCATCAGTGGCGGCGACAATGACGGACAGTGGGTGGACGTGTCGTCGGTGCTAGGCGCACTTCTCGTCAATGTTGGGGACGTGCTAAGGTAAAGGCCCATAGAAGAAATGCAAAATTATTACCCAAGTCTTCTCTAATTAACGTGAAAATTATCTATTTGATCTCTCTCTTGGAAAAAATTACAGCTGGTTCCGAACAACGAGTACCATAGCGTGGGCCATAGAGTGTTGATAAAGTCTAGCCAAGATGCCAGGGCCTCTGTTGCCATCTTCTTCATTCCTCCCACGCCCCGTGACTGCAGCTTGGTTGGTCCTCTCCGGAGCTTATCACAGCAAAAAAGCCGGCGATGTACCGGAGTTTCACCATGACAGAGTTCATGGTCTCATGGATTCCCAAAGGAAGTTTGGTCATCGTAAGTTGTCGACCGACTAATTCAGAGTTGCAGACAATTGAATCCTTCTTGGAGCTGGCGTCTCAGGCTCAGGTTAGATATGATGTTGGCAGGGGTAGGATGCTGAGGATCATGGACGGCTCTAACGTTTCGTTGCTTTCCGCTCTATGGATGTGTGGGAGTCTTTGTTGGTTTTACTCCTGGTTTTGATGTTGCTTGAAACTTTGACATTGTGTTGGTTGGACTTTTTAGTTTAGGTGGTAGGTTTTTTTTGCCCCGTAGATGATCTAGATGATCAGCAGGTTTTCCTACCATTTTATTTTTTTCCTCCTGCCTACTCTCCTTATCCCCACTTTTGCTTGTAAGAACCTTGTATTTCTGTTTACGTTCTTAATGGAAATGGGGAGTAGCCCGGTTTGAAAAAAAAAATGAATGAATCCTCCTACTCATATATCCACTAAGACTTGGCTTGAAGTTTGGAGCGGGTGTTTTACATTTGGGAGTTGCATTCAACTGTTAATATGTACAGAGTGAATGAATGACACTAGAAGAAAAGTTGCTTTTTGCCACACTCGATTTTCGTGGTAGAAAGGCCTTTTTTTGTGGTTAAAAGATTTCTACCACGAATGGGGTACCGCGTGACAAAACGTTCTACCATGGACGGCCGAAATCGTGGTAGATGGGTGCGCATCAACCACGGAAAAGTCGCCGTGGTAGATGAACCTAACGGACACGTGACAAACACCGTTAAGTCCGCCGTGACGCCATCATCTCTTTCTACCACAGTTTCCAACCGTGGTAGATAGTAGGCCCAAGTAAGGCCTGTAAGAGTTACGTGGGCTGGCCCGTCAAACTTTAGCGGGCCGACCTACTAGAGTAGGCGGGCCGACCTTATAGTGTGCACGGGCCGGCCTGTTAGTGTACATGGGCCGGCCTGTTAGCATGCACGGGTCGGCCTTTTAATGTACACGGGCCGGCCTGTTAGTATGCACGGGTCGGCCAGTTAGTGTAGACGGGCCGGCCTGTTAGTATGCATGGGCCGGCCTGTTAGTGTAGGCAGGCCGGCCTGTTAGTGGTTCACGGGTCGACCTGTTAGCATACACGGGCCGCCCTGTTAGGGTAGGCGGGCCGGCCTGCTACTGTAGGATCGTCGGCCTGTTAGCGTAGACCGACCGAACTACTGGTGTACGCGGGCTGACCTGTTAGCGTGGGGCGGCCCTTTACTGTAGACAGCGGCCTGTTACTATATGTGTGGGCCGACATTTCAGTAGTTGGCCGGTCCAATTAAATCTGATGGGCCGAGCGTTTATGGAAGATGGGCCGTCTGTTTCTTGTTTTGCGGCCTATTTAGGCCCGCTAGGTTTTCGACTGTTCCACGTGGATCGACAACGAGTGCCTGCATGTTCATTTCTCGTTGGTCCACGCGTTCACCGGTTAATGGTAACTGGACCAACCGTACATCATCAGGTTACATACATAATCATCAGTGTGCCTCCAGTTCATTCATACATTGACCATACAAAAGAACAGGTCCCATTAAATCCACATCGCAACCAGGAAACGACCACCACTTCATTACAAATAAGCGCACCAGCAAAATAGGTTCAGCACCAGAAACCATTTCATAGGACCGGCCAAGAGACTTACCTGTCACTGACTGGATGCAACATTTTGTTCCGCGATCTTCTTTACAAGGGCGTCATGTTCAGCAGTAACCTTCGATGACACGATTTCGTTTGCTTGGTTGTCACCTATCAACCAATCAACTTCTGCTTTCAGCTTGGTAACTATCACTCGGGCTACCACAAGTTGATCAGGCAATGTCAACAACTGGAGCTTGGACCTGGACGAGCCAGCTGTCAACCCAGCATTGCGCAGGAACGTGTTTTTCTTGATCTCTTCACCTTTTAGTATCTTGGTTAATGCAACCGCACATTCTTCTCGGTTTTTTGCTAGACCGTCTTCCCCGGGTTTATCCATCTCAGCTTTCACTAAAGACTGAAAAGTTACAGTTCGTACACATGTGTAAGAGAAAATAAGTTACTCCGCAGAAACATGCATACATTCGATATAACATGCGTATGAATTAATTTTAATCCTGCAAGTTGGCATGGCTGATTACACATCATATAGATTTAACATATCTTCTATTTCTAACACGTAATAACAGGACTATAAAACGAAAGGTGCATCATATGACATCTATCTTTTTCTGCATCTTAAGGTGCATGATATGACAAGAAAACTCTTTGTACAATTGAAAACTGAAGCTGACATAGTTGCAAATTAGATATGTGAAAACAGAAGTGAGCAGCAGTTAAGGCAATGTGGCATATCCAAAATACATACAAATCACTTCAAGTGCGTTGTCACAAAACTTCAAACGTATAGAAGACTTACAATAACATTTTGCTGAAACTCTCTAATTTTGCCCTTCTTGGGGTTTTGGCATTCCGCAAATAGGCCCAGAAGATTCATTTATGGATTCTTCCTTTTCTGCTTCTCAGAGCGAGTAGAGATAAATCATATATCTTGGTTAGAAATGGAGGATGCAAAGATAAGAGGCACACATACTTGATATGATTAGCAGTACAAAACAACATGCCCTTACCACAAACGCGAGATGCCCAAGCAAGTTACAGGATCCCGTACGGTGAGGTAAACGTCGTCTACCATAGCTAATCTTGTTCTTGGTAGACGCCTCCTTCAAAAGGATAATTGTGAGGCACTTGCATATATAGAAATCCAGAAAGTGGTGGTGTGTCAGTGTTCACAGATTGTACCACGTTTTGTGGATCAGCCCAATGCCTGAGAAGACCACCCCATTGATTGTCAGTCATATGCTCCACAGGAGACTTGGTTGTAATTTCTCCAACGATCTTACCATTGAAGAACTTCACCTTCAGTCTATGGCGTTGCTGGCGCAACGCATCACAGAACATTTTCCTGATAACCTCCTTCCCTTTCTTATCATCAGTCCTTGGCTCCATATCAAACAAGAACTTTGCCCGTTAATAACAATGGATATTGTTAGTGTCTTATCCATAGCATAGAGTCAACACCAAGCCGAAGGCATGGAACAGAGCAACGTTGTATTATTTAGTATGGCCAGGAGTTACATGACTTACATCTAACCTCTGATTTAATCTTTCGTAATGATCTACGGTGTCAACGTGATTTTGCCAGGTCGGGAAGATAGGAATAATATTCCTGATGAACACGCCTATCTCCGACGCAAGGTTTGCAGACTATTGTGGATCCAGTGGCCTTCTATGAGGCCCTAGAGTAATTCTAATTCTTGAATTCGTGCTATTTTGAAGTGCTTTGACCTTTTTTCCTTTGGATGCCCCCCATATTTTTTGATGGTCCTTCAACTACCAATCAAGAGTTATAGTAAAAAAGCTATCAACATATATATAAAGAAGCATGCAACTATAAGTCTCGGAACTTATACCAAGTTCGGTGACAAGCTCGTCCTCAGGAGAGTCAATGGCAGGACTATGCATCAGTGAGGGACCATCACAAGTGGGTTGTTGTGCCACCGGTGTTTGGCCAGTTGAGGCTATGTCAGCTATGTCAGCTGGGGCTACTGCTTGTGCTAATTGTTGCTGAGAACCTGCTATGAAAACTGGTTCAGCTGGTATATATAAAGGAGCATGCAACCATTTAGACTCAGAACACGTACCAAGCTTGCTGATAGGTAAGTTCTCAGTGGAGTCACTAGCAGGACTATGCGTCAATATGGGACCATCACAAGTGGGTTGAGGTTGTGCCAGCGATGTTTGGCCAGTTGAAGATGTGTCAGCTAGGACTGGTGGTGCTACTTGTTGCTAAAAACATGCTGTGAAAACTGGTTCAGCTGCCAATTGTAGCTGGCGGTGTAATCACTTGGTCAGAATCACCATTTTCAAGTTGCTGATGTCTTCATTTTCTTGATTCACTTTCAGTTTGACTCGGCGGTGCTGGCTTAATTCAACCAGACTTTCTCTTTACTGAACTAGCAAGAGGAACTTGAACCCTTTTATTGTTCAGGCTCTTTGCAGGATCTGTCTGCAGTTTTGCAATGGGTTCCACTTCTTGTTGTCATTCCGGGGACTTGAACCGTTCTTACATAATTTTGTTGATTCCTGACAGACATAAACGATACTTGAAGGTATAAAAAGTTCTATATGTGACAATAAGCATATGAATAGTAGAATATTTAGGCAAGATGCTGAAACATATATGCTGCGTGACCTAAGCAGATGACATAGCAACATATTTGTTGCGTATGGGATACAACAGATGAAAGATGCAAAAAATATCGCAATGACAAGATAGAGCAAGCACCTTGAGGGGTGTACTGGTGTCATCATAATCATCATCTGCCTGAGTCAGGTCTTCCAGACCCTAATCTAGGTCTCTGATACGTCTCAAACGTATCTATAATTTTTGAGTGATCCATGCTAGTTTTGTGATATTTTCACATGTTTTTACTATTATTTATATCATTTTTATGCATTTTTGTAGCACCCTCACTTTGAAAAGCAAGAATACTTTGTGAAATTGCTAGGCCCTGGATCGATTATGGCTAGCATTTACCAACAGGATGTAATATCATGCATAAATGTTAAACGTTATTACATCGCAAGTACGAATGATCCAAAAATAATGTACTTTATTACAACTTTGCATAGCCGAAGCTAGCTTAAAATAAATAAAGTTCCACAAATATTATTCAGAGTTCAAGCAGCATAATAAAGTAGCACTGAGCTCCATCATCTCCATGTGCCACTGGCGACCATGTTGGTTGTAAGCTCGAAAGTAAACAAATGTCCTTACTCCTTATCTGAACAACCTGCAACATTAACGTTGCAGCCCAAGGAATTTGGGTCAATACCTTGTGACAGGCTGGCAAGTGTCATACTATGGTGGATATTAAATGGCAAGACTATCTCTACATGCATATTTGGCTGGTGGAGTTCAAGGCTCTTGCGCAAAGCAAATTTTATCCTATACTTTCAAAATTCATTTCTTTTAAAACCAGCTATTTATGAGATAAACATGGCATGAAAACCAATATCTCTTCTACCCTTGTTCACCCATCAAATTTTATTATGAAATTGGAATGAATGAGATTCTTCTGTCAACCACCTTGCTTAGTTACTCAAATTGTCCATAACCGGGGACACGGCTAGGATCTTAGTTTTATTTACTCTCGAGAGTTTGTGGCACTTTCCCCACTAGACTCGATCAACCCATTCTATCCTTAACCCACATTTAGTGAAAAGGAAAGGAGAAGACCAAGACGAGATCTTTCAGAAGAGCTTCCCATACACACATCCGAACAATACCCACCTACATCCCTACGTCTGCTTGTTCGTCCGGTCAGGTCCACTCAACATACTTAATCAAGACAGAGCCCATATGACTAGTGGCTGCACTGGAAGTAGCTAGACACGGAGTGACATGAAATCTCGAGGCTCTGGGTGGCGAGCACAAGTGCACGTACTCAGGTACCCGCAGAACTGGGCCTGAGTAGCCACTCAACTATAAACCACCAATAGAGCAACTCCAAAATCCACCTAGGCGATTCATTAATTTAGTAGATTTTTTTAACTCATATTCAACAAAACAATCCATTTTTGCAGCAAGCCAATCTACTAAATTAATATAGGTCACTAGTCATCTAAGTCATGTGGCTAACCTAACAGGTTTGCATAGCATAATAACTTTAATAAAAACAGCCTATCATGCATGCTACTGGAAAAATAGTCTACAATGCCATATAAAAATAGTAATAGGCCATTCATGAATTTGTGTATGCACTTGCCTTGACAGTTGTTCAGGTTGCAGCAACACTCACAGCACTCCTGGCACTCTTCACAATCTAAACAAGCAATTTGCAACAATTCAATACACAGGCAAAATGGCAATACAATAAAAACATGCATGCATGATGATTTGCTAACAACACAAGTCAAAGTTAAACAATTAATAAGTTATTACTTTCTTTTATTTACTATATGCATGATGCTCATGGTTCATATTTTAAGTGGCTTTAATAATTTAAAAACAATTACTATAGTCAAAATGCCACTATTTGAGTTTTTACAAAACATTGTCAATGCATGATGAAAAAGTGCAAACTAAAACATCTACTGGACAGAGGACACTAAAATACACACTTTTGCAGAAGAAAACAATTTAAAATAACTTATAGATTTAAAGATATGCCGAAATTACTCAAATCTCTCATTTGAAATTTGAATAATTTCAAATAGGAAAAACAGAGAACTAACAGTTCTTAAATATTCTACAGGTCAAGAGGTTTTCAAAAATATAAAGTTCATTAAATTTGGCCGAGCCATTAAAAAGATATGATGGTTCTAAGGTTCAGGGGTTTTTTCTGCCAAACTGCCAAATTAAATCAATTCGACCGAATTTACAGGAATGCTGGGCTTACGTGGCACTGACTAGGCGCTGACTGTGCGCTGACTCAGCGCTGACACGGCGCGATCTAACTGGCCGATACCGATTCGGTTAAGGAAATAAAAGAGAGCCGCTGGATCGGGATCCAACGGTCCAGATCTAAAGGGAAAGGGCCGGCCGGAGCTAGGGTTCCGGCGGGCGGCGGCGCGCGGCGGCGACGCGTCGGCATCGACGTTCCCGGCGATCTAGGGTGCTCCAGGACGCGCGGATTGTACCTGGACGATCAGCGTGACGAGGCAGTCCAGGTGGCGAGGCAGCGTGCTCCGGGGTCGTCTCCTCCTCCGGTGATTGCTCGCCGGAGTTGCTACAGGCGGCGGCTTCGTTCGGGCGTGGACGGACGTGTCGATCTGGTGAGCGAGAAAATGAGCCACGATGTCCAGGAGATGCGTAGCGAGGAAAGAAAGCGGATAGGGGGAAAGAAAGGGGCTGGGGTCGTCGGAATCGACCAAGGTCTCGGGGTCTTACCGGCGGCAAGCGGCGGTGCGGCTCGAGGTTTTGCACGGCAGCCTGGCGGCGTTAGCTAGGGTTTTTGGGCGAGGATGATGCGGAGGGGGTGGGGTTTAAGTAGGGAGGCTCGGGGCGATGGATTAGCTCGAGTTTGTTAGGATTTGGCTCGGATTCGGAGTTGTTCGTGGGGAGCACGGCGTCGGGCGAGAGAGAGTAGGAGAGAAAAGAGGGGAGAGGGAGAGGGGCCGGTCAGGGAGCTTGCTGGGCTGGTCCTGGGCCTGCTCGGGTGGGCTGGCTGGCCGGTTTCTCATTTTTTTTTGACAACAAAAAAAACTCTTTCCCGTTTTCTTTTTCTGTTTTCAAAACTGCAAATAAAAACAGTCCAAAACTTTTTGGAAAAATTTGTAAAAATACTTTTTAGAGAGCTTTTCAAACATAGAATAATATGGCACTTGTCTTGCCACCAAAATAAAATAAAATATTTGAAACATGGCTAGGGTTACTTAACACCCTTTATTCCATTATTTGAATTGATAAAACCAAAAATCAAAACAAGCCACCTAAAATAATTAAACTAAATGCACAAACAAATGCATATGATGACATGAATGCATGTTTATGCAAATTTTGAAAATTGGGATGTTACAAACCTAACCCCCTTAAGATGAATCTCGTCCCCGAGATTCGGATTGGTTAGCAAATAGGTGCGGGTGTTCTTCTCGCAGGTCATCCTCCCGTTCCCAGGTAGCTTCCTCTTCAGTATGATGGCTCCATTGGACTTTGCAGAACTTGATTGTCTTGGTACGAGTAATCCTCTCTACAATCTCCAAAATCTTGATTGGTTTCTCCTCATAAGTCAAATCACTCTCCAGTTGAACTTCCTCCAAGGGCACAGTATCACGTAGCGCTGTCTCGGCCATCTCAGGGTGACACTTTTTCAACTGGCTAACATGGAACACATTGTGAACTGTTGATAGTACCTCTGGCAGTTTCAGCTCATAAGCTACGTCTCCTTTACGAGAGAGAACCTTATAGGGTCCAATGAATCGAGGTGCTAACTTTCCTTTGATTCCAAACCTCTTCACACCACGTAGGGGTGAGACTCTAAGGTATGCTCTATCACCTACCTCATAGGTGATTTCCCTACGCTTGGAATCTGCATAACTCTTCTGCCTTGACTGTGCTATTTTTAACCTGTCCTTTATCAATCTGACCTTCTCTTCAGCCTCTTGGATAATGTCAGGACCAAATAAACTACGCTCACCTACACCACTCCACAGTAATGGTGTAGTGCACTTTCTTCCGTACAATGCCTCAAAAGGTGCCATCTCTATACTAGCTTGGTAGCTATTGTTGTATGAGAATTCTGCATATGACAGGTTATCATCCCAACTAGATTTATAATCCAGCGCGCATGCCCTAAGCATGTCTTCCAAAATCTGGTTGACTCTCTCAGTCTGTCCATCAGTCTGTGGGTGAAAAGCTGTACTGAATTCTAATCTTGTTCCTAATGACTCATGTAACTGCTTCCAGAAATGTGAGGTAAACTGGGTACCTCTATCAGATACAATCTTCTTAGGAACACCATGTAAACTCACAATTCTCTTCATATAGATATCTGCGAGCTTTGCACTCGTATAAGTGGTTTTCACAGGGATAAAGTGAGCCACTTTGGTCAGACGGTCAACAATCACCCATATCGAATCATAACCTGACTTGGTTCTGGGTAGTCCTGTGATGAAATCCATTCCAATTTGCTCCCATTTCCATTCTGGTACTGGTAATGGTTGTAGCAGTCCAGCGGGTTTCTGATGTTCTGCCTTTACGCGGCTACACACGTCACACTTGGCAATATATTCTGCGATATCCCTCTTCAGACCATTCCACCAAAATCTCTCCTTTACATCCATATACATCTTGGTGTTACCCGGATGTATTGAATAAGGTGAGTCATGTGCCTCCTGTAGGATTAGTTTCTTAAGGTCATCTTCCTGCGGAACACAAATACGGTTCTCAAACCACATCGTGCCTTGTTCATCCTCCCGGAATCCTTTGGCCTTGCCTTCACTCAAATTGGTCTTGATTTCTTCCATCACTTTATCTCCCTTCTGTGCTTCTCGTATCCTATCCATTAGCATGGGTTGTGATGGGGTCGCTGCATAGAAAACAAAAATTTTCCTACGCAACAAGCGGAATAAACCCCAAGGATCTAGATCTACTAGATGGAGGTAGCGAAGATGAGATCCAATCTCTTACCCTTGAAGATCAACAAACGCGTTTTGTCGGTGCAGGGGTTGGCTAGTCGATCCCCGCAACTAGACTCATCTAGTCGCGAGGAGATGTATTTCCACGCGATCCAATCCGATGAAGTGCCACGACGGGCAGCACCTCCGCGGTATCCACACGTACGGCTCGATGTAGATCTCCTCCTTCTTGATCCCGCAAGCAAGGTGGAGATGG
Source organism: Puccinellia tenuiflora (assembly GCA_012064385.1). Lineage (NCBI taxonomy): Eukaryota > Viridiplantae > Streptophyta > Magnoliopsida > Poales > Poaceae > Puccinellia > Puccinellia tenuiflora. The sequence goes on from QRDG01000269.1 coordinate 769,569, forward strand.
CTAGATGGATCTCGGCACCACGACGGTTGTGGTGGCGTTGATGGTGTAGTGCTCCGTCCGACAGGGCTTCGCCAAGCCATGTGAGAGGGAGAGGGAGAGGAGGAGGCGCAGCAGCAGCCCTACACTAGGGTGGTGCGGCTATGGTGGAGAGGATGGCGGCAGCCCTACGGGAGAGGTGGCGCCAAAAGAGAGGTGGAGTGCGGCAGCCCTCCGGGGAGAGAGATGGCGCACGGCAGCCAAGGGAGAGAGGGGGGCGGCGGCTTGGGGGGAGCAACTTGGGTGCGGCAGCCCTCCCTAGCCCCTCCTTATATAGGCGGCCAGGGGGGGTGCGCCCCAAGCCTCCCCTAGGGCTGGCGGCTGGGTGTCTTGGCCCCCAAGCCTCCCCTAGGGTCTGGCCGGCCCCCTCTTGGGCTTTGCCCTAGCCCGCATGGGCCTAGGTGCCCTTGGTGGTGCGGCTGGCCCTAGGCCAGTCCACCACTCCTATATCCCATGTGGGCCCCATACTCCTATGGGCCCCACTTCTAGACTCCTCTAGAACCTTCTAGAATATTCCGGAACCCTTCCAGAAAATCTCGGAACTTTTCCGATACCTCCGGAAACCACTTTCCTTATATGAATCTTATTCTCCGGACCACTCCGGAACTCCTCGTGACGTCCGGGATCCCATCCGAGACTCCGAATCACCATTCGTTCATTCCATCAAATATCTCATCGTAAACCCTAGCTACATCGGAGCGTTAAGTGTGTGACCCTACGGGTTCGAGAACATGCAGACATGATCATATCAATAATCAACAGCGGGACCGGGATGCCCATATTGACTCCTACATATTCAACGAAGTTCTTTATCGATTGAACCACGATGCCGGAGATTCTTAATCTCGTATACGATTCCCTTTGTCTCACCGATATTTAATTTGCCCGAGATTCGATCGTCGATATCCCCATATCTAGTTTCATCTCGTTACCTGGCAAATTCTCTTTACTCGTCCATAATATAGGATCTCCGTGATTAACACTTAATCACATGGTTGCAACCTTTCTTGATGCTATATTACCGAGAGGGCCCAGAGATATCTTTTCCGTCACAAGGAAGGACAAATCCCAGTCTTGATTCATGTCACCCAACAAATACCATCGGAGATACCTGAAAGCCACCTTTATAATCACCCAGTTACGAAGTGACGTTTGATGTCCACAAAGTATTCCTCCGGTAAACGGGAGTGACATAATCTCATGGTCTAAGGAAACTATACTTGGCATACTAAAAGCGTTGGCAATAAAACTGTTGTGACACGATCAATTGCAACTCTTTATTATTTGGGTCTTGTCCATCACATCATTACTCCTAATGATATGACTCCATTATCAAGTGACTATAACAAGTCCATGGTTAGGAAACTCTAACCATCTCTTGACTAACGAACTAGTCCGGTAGAGACTTACTAGGGACACCTGGTGTTTATATTCCACACATGTATTATGTTTCCGGTTAATACAATTATAGCATGGATAATAAACTATTATCATAAACATGAATATGCTAATAAACCATTTTATTATTGCCTCTAGGGCATATTCCCAACAGTCTCCCACTTGCACTAGAGTCAATAATCTAGTTTACATTTCTCGATCCAACACTCATGGTGTCTAACACTCATGGAGTCTCAGTGCTGATCATGTTTGCTCGTGGAAGAGGTTCTGTCCGTGTTCTGTACTATACAGTTCTTTATGTTCTTTGCAAAACGTCAATGTCACCTAATTTGACATTACTTTATCATCTCATGATAAACCTATTATCATCACATGATAATTCACATCATCACATGATGAATATAATATATTTGGTTAGAGAGTGAGATTTTCGTTTCCCATTATGCCTACATGACGTATGATCAGTCAAGAGAACTTTCACATAGCATGTGCACCCGGAACTCACTCAGTCTTGAAACAAAATTTCTCAAACCAAAATATTATATCTTTTAATCCTTGAATTAATCATATACTCCTATATGTTGTAGACTCACAAATCGACAGTGCTATCATGTCACTTCGATATTTTCGATCATGCTTTCGCTGCGCTTCTGCTATCATGAGATCCCCAATCTAGTTTGGTTTTATGACTTCAACCAAGTCTACCAATCTCTAGATTCTATTATCTCAACTCCATGGAAAAATGACTCCTCATTTAACATGTTCTTCTAACCAAGAACTTGGGTCACATATCGTCAAATACAAACACATGGTTCTTATATGTTTAGTCCTATGAACGATTCATAGCGAATTCTAACATATCCTCCAACCATCATTTTGTACTGAGTTATCAACTCAATGTTTCACCTATTTCTGACAAGCAAATGAACCTTTCTTCACTTGTTCCATTTTGAACTCCTTCAAAATTTTACTTAGGTCAAACATCCTGACATAATGTTTTATCAAACATATCTATCCTCCATAGATACATCCATCTCCATGGATATTTGACGTTTCAAACTAACTTCACAAGTTATACGTTGGTTCCTGACTTATTTACAACATTTATGAAATCTCCATTTCACTCAAACAAGATGTTGTAAACTCCCACTCAAATATACACCATACACATATTAAATTGTGAAACCACTTTGGCTCCCACTCAGAAATATGTTATCATTATATTTGACCATGATTTAACTAGCTCCCACTCAAACATATGTCACCACATATTTTGATCTTTGGAAAATAGTTTCTGCTCTAACTTAACATATGTCACCACATATCTTAATTAGATCACACTCGTGTATTTTCTCGATATTTTGGACACCTCCAAAATTCTTAATTAACTATTAATATCGAGAACTCTTTATACGAAACGCTAGTACTTTACTAGCTTTAAGTTTTATTTATTCCCTACAAAACCCCTTTTGAGGAATAAATATGTGAAACATCACTTTCACAAAATCAAGCAACAATTACCTTGTGATTCAAACTTAACATAGGATGACTCTCAGTCATTTTCGTATTTAAGGCTTCTATTTCTTCTTTGTATTTTTGTAGGTATGTCTTGTTTCTCAAACACGACAAGTAAATCATGAATATTATTTTGCAACCTGACAAAACTTTATATTCTTGAATCCTACTTTTCTTTAGACAAGTTAAACCGAAATTCAATGATCACCATCATTAATTCCTTTATGTGTCAAGTTTTAACCAACATAGCACTTTACATATGTGCCACTTGATACATAAACAAGCAAGGTTTTAGCTTTTCATTTATGCCATCAATTCTTTTATCAATGAAACCTTTTCACGATAAATCCACTAAAACATTTAACACAATCAACAATTGATTTGTCCCTTTTAGTCTCTCATTGTGGAATCTCTATTCATAGTCACATATGAATATACTACAAACTTTATTTGCAATAGTTTCTAATTATCTCATAATTAATGAAACCACTGTTTCACATAACTCATATGCGAAATGCAAATCATTAAATAGATCCTTATTTCTAAACAGAGTGTTTATCAAATAAATCTAAATGCTATTATCAAACCCCCGAAGTAAAACCCTTCTTTGAGACCACACAATATCAAATAATGTGTGATTACAATATCTTAGGACATATCAAACGCCTTTGAAATATTCTAAACATTGTAATTTGTGATAACACTTCTCACAAGTCCACATACTAACATATAACTCAAATATTTTGTCTCTTTTGATCAAATCATAAAGACTCAATTTTCTTGTTAACTTAATATCCTAAACTCCAGAAATTTATTTGATCTCATCAAATATCATAACTCGAATAAATACACCTATTTAATCATTTATGATGGAGTACACAAAATAATGACATCCAACATTTGCTCAAAATACAACCAACACTTGTGTTTATTTTCGGCAACTTATGACACACTTCCAAAGGGTGGCATTTTTAGTCATACTCCTTACAATAAGGCGCATTGATAAAACATCAAAATGTTTATTCAATCTTTAGCATGACTAAAACAATTGTCATTATTAAGTTTTGGATATTTTAGTATGTCACTTATTTTTATAAATGTTCAACCAATTTATCATCTAGATTATAATAAGAATAATACACTTATAATCGAAAACTTGTGATTTCCAAAAAGGATCACTCATGAAAATAGAACAACCATTGTCTTTAACATGATAACCGTCTCACATAAGCAAGACACACTAATTAAAATCACACTTAATTCGATTACAACACTTATTCAAATCCTCTAATCCAAATGATAAATGTAGAGACAGATCGTTGCCAGCATCAACTCCTTCATTGCCGCCATTCCGCAACGTCTTCCCATATCCTTTATGCAAATCTCAAGCAGCAGGTTCTGTTTTCATAAAACAGAATGAGTATCAAATACTTATCGAAACCGCCACAATTGCAACTTGGACTTAAACACTTATAACTTGTATATCAAAATATACTTTCTGCATTGCCAACTTCTCTTGCTATGGGTTCCACGTTGACATGACGCAGCCGAGACACAAACTCACAGAAAGTGATCAAATCCCTTCCCATGACCTAGTCTCCGACACAATTCTTGAAGCTGGGGAGAAGCTAGTGTAGCACCCCATCTATCGCGAAATCGTCATTCATCTCGTGGTTCCAAACATCTACCAGAGTATAATCATCTCATGCATTTTCCTCAGGTGTTGTTCCAAGCAAGTGTTCTCTTCCATCTTGAGTGAAAGAAAACCGTTCAGACATTCGAACCTTGCAATTCTAACTTGTGCCGAAAAACCTATTTTTCAGCTCATCAACAATCTCCATTGCAATCAAGTTCTTGAATGTCTACTTAGGTCAGAATTCATGAAGGTGCACATCATCCACTTGACTTTCAATTAGGTGGTTCAAAACCACTCCATGTAC